>CAUYLG010007635.1:0-37736 GCA_963573385.1 Cacajao melanocephalus
AACTTCAGTCATTCTTATATCACAGCCAAGCCTAATATTTGTAAGATGTTACAGAACAGAACAGAGGCCTTGGAGGCAACGCCACAGATCTACAACCATCTGATCTTTGACAAACCTGACAAAAACAAGCAATGGGGAAAGGATTCCCTGTTTAATAAATGGTGTTGGGAAAACTGGATAACCATGTGCAGAAAACAGAAACTGGACCCCTTCCTGACACCTTACACTAAAATTAACTCCAGATGGATTAAAGACTTAAACATAAGACCTAAAACCATAAAAACCCTAGAAGAAAACCTAGGCAAAACCATCCAGAACATAGGCACAGGCAAGGACTTCGTGACTAAAACACCAAAAGCATTGGCAACAAAAGCCAAAATAGACAAATGGGACCTAATAAAATTTCAGAGCTTCTGCACAGCAAAAGGAAACAATCATTAGAGTGAACTGGCAACCAACAGAAAGGGAAAAAGTTTTTGGAATCTACCCATCTGACAAAGGGTTAATATCCAGAATCTACAAAGAACTAAAACAGATTTTCAAGAAAAAAAAAAACCCATTCAAAAGTGAGTGAAGGACATGAACAGACACTTTTCAAAAGAAGACATATAAAAGGCCAACAAACATATGAAAAAAATGCCCATCATCACTGGTCGCTAAAGAGATGCAAATCAAAACCACATTGAAATATCTCACGCCAGTTAGAATGCTGATCATTAAGAAATCTGGAGTTAACAGATGCTGGAGAGGATGTGGAGAAATAGGAACACTTTGACACTGTTGGTGGGAGTGTAAATTAGTTCAACCATTGTGGAAGACAGTGTGGCAATTCCTCAAGGATCTAGAACTAGAAATATCATTTGACCCAGCAATCCCATTACTGGGTATATATCCAAACGATTATAAATCATTCTATTATAAAGCACATGCACACGAATGTTCATTGCAGCACTGTTTACAATAGTGAAGACCTGGAACCAACCCACATGCCCATTGATGATAGACTGAACAAGGAAAATGTGGCACATATACACCATGGAATACTATGCAGCCATAAAAAATGATGAGTTTGTGTCCTTTGTAGGGACATGGATGAATCTGGAAACCATCATTCTCAGCAAGCTGACACAAGAATAGAAAATCAAATACCGCGTGTTCTCACTCATAGGTGGGTGTTGAACAATGAGAACACATGGACACAGGGAGGGGAGCATCACACACTGGGGTCTGTTGCGGGGAATAGGGGAGGGACAGCGGGGGAAGGGAGGTTGGGGAGGGATAACATGGGGAGAAATGCCAGATATAGGTGACAGGGGGATGGAGGCAGCAAACCATATTGCCATGTATGTACCTGTGCAACAATCCTGCATGGTCTGCACATGTACCCCAGAACCTAAAGCACAATAAAATATACATATATATATATATATATGAATACAAATTAAAATTTTAAAAAACGATGTTCAACTTCCACTGCTGAGCACCCAGGCACACGGGAAGAGGGCAGTCCTTAGAGACAGGTCTGAGTTTAGATGCTGCATCTCTATTATCCTCACTAATTTTCACCCTCCCCCTCCACAAATTAAGAATAAAATTGCCTCCCCTGTCAGCCAGTGACTCTGAAGATAATAAACTGGTAAATATTTTCGGTTTTTCAAAGGTTCTAATATAGTCATTGGCCTCTCTGGAAGTTCAGAGATGATCAAGTTTTGAAGCATTTAAATACATGCTATTGATCATTGTTTTCAATGGTATATGAAGTGTAGCAGATATCATAAAGCCAACATTGGCATCAGTATAAAAAATGCTGAAACCCCTTTCATTGTTTCAGTTCTATGCTTATAATTTGTATACTTTTCTCTCTGTATGTTGTACTCCAATAAAAAATTTGCAATAAAAAAATGTAAACTGCAAAGAGATTTTATTAAGATAAACCTGGGACACTATGAGATGGGTTAAGCTAGAGACAAATATATTCCAGAAAAGAGTGGGCAATGAATGTAGAGCAGGTATTCAGGTAGAATGAACAGAAAAGAAAAAGATTTATACAATTGTGCCCTGGGAATCTCGGCACAGAGTATTTTTTTTCAAATCCAAGAGCTTTTTATTTTGCACTATAATACCAATGAATTTAAGTCAAAAGAGAAGAATGTGCAATTGTTGAAAATTACTCTTCAGTCAGGGCTCTCAATTGACTATTTAACCTACTGATTTGAGTAAAGATTATAGTTTTTCTCTTTGTCATATAGTGTATTTCTTTTCTGTTTGTCTTCAAGTAAATATTTATTTTTGTAATATATCATCATAGTTACAGTCATTTTCAATATAGGTATTCTTCTTTAAAATGCTTGGAAAATGTAAGCACTTTTTATCTCAGAAATATGCAGCGATGGTGTAGAGAGGGGGTTGAAGTGATTTTTAAGTCAAAGATCAAAACATGCAAATACTAGCAGTCATATAACATGAGTTGTATGAAGAAGAATATAATAGAAAGTCTCTAAAACCGTAAAAACTGAAAGAAATAAGAAACGTATTTTAATGTCTCGGAGCCAAATGTCATCCAAAAAGAAAATTACTCTCAACGTTTGTTTACATTTCTAGGTGGCTTAAGTCATTGTGACTAAAATAAATTCTAATTTTAAAATTAGTAAATCTGAGTGTGTCCCCGCAGTATTGTTTTGAAATGAATAAAGCTAGAGTGAGTAAAAACTTGGATTTTGCCGGTAAAGATAGTCATGGAGGCTGGATGCCGTGGCTCAAGCCTGTAATCCCAGCACTTTGGGAGACTGGGGCGGGTGGAACACTTGAGGTCAGAGATTCAAGACTAGCCTGACCAACATGATGAAACCCTGTCTTTACTAAAAATACAAAAATTAGCTGAGAGTGGTTGCGGGCGCCTGCAATCCCAGCTAACTGGCAGGCTGAGGCAGGAGAATCACTTGAACCGGGAGGTGGAGGTTGCAGTGAGTTGAGAATGCCCCACTGCACTCCAGCCTGGGTGACAGAGTGAGACTCATCTTAAAAAAAAAAAAAAAAAAAAAAAAGACAGTCATGGAAAGCATTTGGCTTTTCCACAACCGCTGTAGCTGAGGTCCCAGGACTGGCTTCCTCATTCTCCAGTGTTGAACAGCAGAACATGGGATATCCATTCTTCTGACATGGATCATGGCAGAAGTGATCTGGTCCTGGAGCCAGTTGTGGGAATTGGCTCTTAATTCCCCACCCATCAATGTTGGATACTAACTAGCTGGAATTTATTTTTTTTTAAAGCCTGTTTTCTTGAACACACTGGGCTAGAGTCTATGTGTTCTGTTGCAGCGAACTGAACCTTAACTAATGCAGGATGAGAGAGTAAAAACACAGATTAATAATGAAAACTGTGAATAACATAAAAAATTGTTTGAGGAAGAATTATATCCCATTTTCAGAGATCGAGTATAAAATCAACAACTATGCGCTTTGAATGTCTGAGTAGACCCTTGCCTAATGTTGAGAAACTAAAGAAAATATTACTGCATTTAGTTCTCTATGTCTATGCAGTAAAATGGCCATTACTCTGAATTTGCAGAGATAAATAAATAAATAAAGCATAATGAGGGAATACTATAAACAATTGTATATAGTATACAGCAAATCAGATAACTTGGATGGAATTAACAAATTCCTAGAAAGACACAAGCTACTGAAACTTGCTCAAGAAGAAATGAAAAATCTGAATAGGTATATGATTACGAATAAACTGAATTAGTAATCAAAAAAGTTCCCCAAAAAAAAGCTCAGGCCCAGATGGCATCATGAGTGAATACTACTAAATACGTAAAGACGAAAACACATTTGCAAATTCTTCCAGAAACCAAACACAAGAAGGGAATGTTTCTTAATGAAATTTATGAGGCCAGCATTATTCTGGCATCAAAACCAGACAAAGATATTACAAAAAAGGAAACTACAGACCAATATTCCTTATGAATACAGACGCAAACATCTTCAACCAGATACCGGAAAACTGAACCCAGCAGCAGACAAGGACTATATAACACACCAGGTGGGATTTATTCCAGGAATGCAAGGTTTGTACAACACATGAAAATTAACCAATGTAATACATATTAGTTAAATAAAGGACAAAAACCACATGAACATCTCAGTAGATGTTACATAAATACAAGGGCATGTATCCAACTTGATAAAAGACAATTTTGAAAAACCCACAGCAAATATCACACTTTATGGTAAAAGACTGAAAGTTTTCCTCCAAGGTCAGAAACAAGACAAGTTTTTCATTCTTACCACTTCTATTCAACATTGTGCTAGAGGTCTAGCCAGGGCAATTAGGCAAGAAAAATAAATAAAAGCCATCCAGATTGGAAAGGAAGAAATAAAACTATCCACAGATGGCATTATATTATACATAGGAAGTTCTAAAGCATTCTTAAAAATCTACAAAAATGTAGCCCAACTTTCAATTCTTTTAGTCCAAAGAAGTTTATAATTTGCCTCTTTTATCTTTATTCAATTATGAGTGTAATCTGTCTTTTTAAAAAAATGTTGATGCTCCCAGGAAAATCTAGTTCAAATTGAGAAGACATTTAAATTAAACCAATACAAGGTATAAATTTTCATACCAGCAAGATATAAATAAATAGATATTGGTAATAAAAGCAATGAGTGATTCCATGTTTAAAAACTTCCTACCAACCTGGTACAATGGGCACTCAATGGTTAGATTTACTTTCATTAATTTTTAAATTTAATTAAAGGCAAATAAAGTAGTATAGTATACTTTACTTTTCTGAGTTTTAGGTTTTAAACATTTAACCACCACCATCTTATTGAGCCTTTTTATTATAACCTTGTCCTATAAATAAAAAATGTAAGATTCAAATAGTTGAAGTGACTTGCCCTAGCCAATTCAGCAAACAAGCAGCAGAGATGGGAACATGAACCCAGGATATGACCATAGCCAGTGTTATATCCACTACTCTGCGAATGACTGAATAGGGAGTGGGAGGGGCACAGGGAAAGTATTCCAGGCCATTGTGAACATCCCTCCACCCAGATGAGCAAGTTCTGCCTTCTTGGAATAAGTGCCCAGATAATCATCATCCCTGGATAAAACCTTCGTGATAACCAGTGAATTAATCGGGGCTTCTTCATTATTCAGTTCTTCCCACACACCATGTTGGACAACAGTGTTCATACTCTAACCCAGACCTTTTGTTAATCCCCTATTCCATCTTCCTACTCTCACTACTACAAATGTTTCAGTAATGGAAGCCTTCTATCCAAATTTTCAAGAATTTCATGATAACAAGATCTAAAATGTTAGGCAAGTTGAGAACTTATTAAAAGTTCTCAAAAGCAATGATTCCAAATCACAGTTCATATATATGTACAATTTTGTTTTCCTACACAGAATTCTTTAACAAAGCTTTAGTAAGTATTGCATGAATTTTAGAGCTGCTTTATTTCCACTAAGCTATATGACTCACATTCTTTATAAATACAGAATAAGGATAGACTACGTGACCCTTGCGGAAAGAATTAGAATACATGTCCATTCAAATAAACAGATGTTGTACCACTATGGTGTACAAGGCACTGTGCTTTTTTGTATCCCTCTCTTTCATAGGTATATATGAATATACTTATACTCTTTTCCCTTAAAGATTAGTTGTCAAGATAAGACATAAATGCAACTAACCCAATATTGAACATACAGTAATTAAATAGCATTTTCCTAAGCCATTTGGTAAGGAAAATATTTAATTCTTTTAGCAATATATTCAGCTGGCTTTTTGGGATCTCTTGGGAATTTCAATGTTCTCAGAGTAAACCTTGATCTAGGACCAGCTTGCTTTTTCTCCCTCCTGTGCCTCACTTTGTCAGCAGAAGCCTTACTGTTGTCACCAGTTGGCAGTATTCATAAGATGGCTGCATCAGCACTTACCCAGAGTCCATCAAGAAGGTGAAAGCTTTTCTATCCCAAAGGTAACAAAACCATCCTGAGATTAATGCTCACTGGCCAGAATTGGGCCATGTCTTTAACCCTCAGCTAATCACTATGGCTTACATGAATCATGGAAGATTTCTGGAGCTGGAAGCAGGAATACTTCTAGTCAAATACTATGGTCTAAGTTGGGGAAGGGGTGATTTTCAGAAGGTAATTTTTTTTTTACCATAAAAAGGATAGATATTATCAATATGTTACAAAACAACAAACCACAATTGCCCACTACAGACCTTTAATAGCTTTCAATTATTATTGAAAGCTATTAAAGGTCTGATATTTACAGAAAAGCTTATAGAAATAGTGCAGTCAGGTAAATGAACTGTAGCATATCCAATAGCCCTTCAGTGGTCCAGGTGGCAGTGTTAAGATAGGGGTATTAAAATATATAACTCTATATTTAGAACGAAAAAGATAAAATGATGCCTAAGACCTACTAATAAGGGCCTCAGAATCAGAATAGGAAGCTTCAGTGGACAAGACAATGAACCAAGAGCAATATTGCACAGCACAGAATCTTGTTTCTTTACCCGTGATGGATAAGATTACCATCAACTAATGAAAATATGATGTATTTCTAAAAAAATTGCTGCCACATATATTCATATATTTATGGTTATTCAGATTCTGGTATCCAGAGTAGGCAACATAAGGTCAGTAGCCCATCCACCCCCTCATTTTGACAGAAATCTGCCGGTATATACACGTGCTGTAGGAGGATACAAAAACTAACAAGGTCTAAGACAACAACAGGAGGCAGAGCAGGACTAATTGCCAGACAATGCAATCAGTACAAAGAACCTTAGGACTCTGGTGAGAAGTTAATTCAGGTCGAACTCTTCAGGAAGAAACACAGGCAATAATGTTGTGTCCTTCACATAGGAAGATGACACAGGAAATATAAAAATGTGTGTTTTTACTTGCGTTTCTCTCTCCAGTAAATAGTAACATCTTGAAGTGACTCAACTATATATTTTTACCCTACCCGTCTTTTGACATAGTCATGTATTTATGAAAGATGCACTGAGGACAAGGATGTTATCTATAACCATGGAAACACAAAGCTTTAATCAGTTCTTGAGCAATTTTAGACTCTAACATTTCACCTCCTGTATTTTGAAAGCCCCACTGAGTTTGCATTCTCAGGGGACTTTACTACAGGCAAGACCCAGAGTCCCAAGAGTGAGAAACATTCTCCTCTCCTCTGTTAGGGATGATGAGGGTAAGGTGGTGTCTAGAGGCTCAGCCACACGAAATTTTCAACTGAGACAGTGATATCAGATGCCCCTCAATCTCATCTATTTGTAAACGCCTGCCCTACCAGTGTGTTCTGTGTTGCATCTCATACTTACTAACCTCCTACTGTGTCCAGCGCCCTATTATTTATACCTTACAACATAGATTAATCCATATTTACTCATTCCTTTCCAAATTTGTTCTCATCTTCCCCACTATCTATCTCCTCTTGTTTTCTCATCATTTTTCCCATTATTAAAAACAAAACAGCTGTCACATTTTCTGGACAGGACCTCTCATTTCAGTGTTCTTTTTGTGTTCAACTTCTCTGCTGACTATATTTCCCAGACAAGCCCATTTACTCTTTGGTATTGTTAGAAAATATTATTAAGATTACATACTTCGGTTGACCACTAA
The DNA here is from genome assembly GCA_963573385.1 of Cacajao melanocephalus. Taxonomy (NCBI): domain Eukaryota; kingdom Metazoa; phylum Chordata; class Mammalia; order Primates; family Pitheciidae; genus Cacajao; species Cacajao melanocephalus. The sequence goes on from CAUYLG010007635.1 coordinate 7,664, forward strand.
CTTGTGAAATCTTATTTTAATCTGGCCCAACTGTACACTCACAAACTCTCTCAATCATCTTTTATTGGCACGTTCCCTATAGTTGACTGTTCTGGACCATTTCTACACAATCTAACTTTCTAAATACTATCCTTACTCACAGTAGATGATGTTGCTTAAAACAGTCTTATTTGAATTTTTATAAAATACTCCTACTACCTCCAAAGATCTTTTTTATACTACTTTCCTCACCTGGAATATTCTTTCTTCCTCAGACCATTCCAACTCCACAACTGGTCTAATTCTTTCAAATTTATCATCTCCTTAATGTCTCCTTGACTTGATTAATTCATGGTAATATTTGTAACTCTCATTTATACTTATCCTTTGCTTCCTAGTATTGTCTTTTAAAAATTTAAAAGAAACATATCAAATATCCTCCAAGAAATTTTAAGGGGGCTTTTCGTGACATGAAGAGGAAACTGAAAGTTATATCAAAAAAAAACAGTTTTGATATAAAGAATATAAAATTTGAAATGAAAATATTATAAATTGGGATGAAAAGACAGAGTGGATACAAAAAAACCAAATTACTGAGGAAGAACATTGTATTTTAAAACTCTCCTAGAAGAGACAAAATGAAACTTCTTCAGCTTTTTTTATTTCACATATCTACACACATACATACAAACACAAAACAGAACAAAAATAAAAAGTAATGAAATAAAAAGTAAACTTTCCGAGAAAAAAGTTTAAAAAGATGAAAAAAAAGAAAAATTAAATAAAATGGAGAGAAATATCAAGCCGATTTAATAAAAATTTCAGAAAGAAAGATAAAAATAGAGGAAAGAAAATATTTGAATAAATGGTAAAAATTTCCAAAAATAAAAATCAAAAATCTCAGACTAACAGTTCTTACAGAATACCAAAGGTGAGGGGGAAAAACACACACACAAAACACCTAAACACATGTTAGTAAGATTTTATAGAATCTGCAGAGTCAATGCAATTTCTTTCAAAAATCTAATGCCATTTTCCACAGAAATACAAAACACAATCCTAAAATTTGTATTGACTTAGAAAAAACTGAGAATAGCCAAAGCAATCTCAAGCAAAATGAACAAAGCTGCAGGCATCACACTCTCTAATTTCAAAATACATTATAAACTATTGTAATCAACACAGCATTGTACTGGCATAAAAATAAACACACTGATAAATGGAACAGGATAGAAAGCACAGATAATTGACATATTTACTCTCAATTGATTTTCAACAAATGTGCCAAGAACACATGATAAGAAAAAGACAACCTCTTTAATAACTGATGTTGAGAAAACTGAAAGTCTGCATGCAGAAGAATGAAATTGGACCCTTATCTCACATCATATACAAAAATCAACTCAAGATGGAAAAAAGACTTCAGTGTAAGACATGAAACTGTAAAGCTACTAGAAGAAAACGGGAAAAGTTCCATGACATTGGTCTGGGCAGTATTTCTTTCTTTCTTTCTTTTTTATTTTTTCTGGGCTTAGCTCAGCTGAAGAGGCAATGATTCCTTGGATAGGACTCTAAAAGCATAGCAACAAAAGCAAATATAGACAAATGGGATTGCATCAAGCTAAGAAGCTTCTGCAGAGTAAAGGAAACAATTAACAGTGAAGAGACAACCCACAGATTGGGAGAATATAAACCATACATTTGATAAGAGGCTAGAAACAAACATATATTGGATACAATTCAATAGTAAGAAAACAAATAACTTGATTAAAAATGGGCAAACAATCTGAACAGACATTTTTTAAAAGAGGATACAAATGGTCAGCAGATACATTAAAAAGTCTTCAACATCTTTAATCATCAGGGAAATGCAAATTAAAACTACAGTGAGAATGTCAGAATGGCTATTATCAAAAGACAAAAGTATTGGTGAGGATGTGGAGAAAAGGGAACCCTTGTATACTGTTGGTGTAAATGTAAATCAGTACAGACATTTTGGAAAACAGTATGGAGGTTCCTAAAAAAATAAAAAGAACTACCACATAACCCAGCAATCTCACTACTGGAATGGAATATGTCCAGTATGTGGAAAATACATCTGCACTTCCAAATTCATTTCAGCATTATTCACAATAGTCAAGATATGGAAGCAACCTAAGTGTCTATCAATGGAGACATGGATTAAAAAAATGGTGTGTGTGTGTGTGTGTGTGTATATATATATATATATGTGTGTATATATATATATATATATATATGCAATGGAATACTATACAACCTTTAAAAAGGACATTTTGTTATTCGGAACAACATAGATGGGACTGGAGGACATTATGCTAAGTGAAATAAGCCAGGCACAGAAAGATAAATACTGCATGATTTTACTTATATGTGGAATTTTTAAAAGTTGTTGTCACAGAAACAGAGAGTGAAAGGGGATTACCAAAGGCTGGTGAAGAGGGAAAGTGATGAGGAAAGGAAAATGTTAATTAAAGGGTGTACAAATCCTCAGTTAGACGAAAGGAATAAATTTTCATGATCTATTGCACTGCATGGTGACAACAGTTAATAATAATGTACTGAATACAGTAATCTCCCTTATCCATTGTTTTGCTTTCCAGTTTCAGTTACTGTGGTCTGAAAATACTAAAGAAAAATACCAAATGTAAATAATTCATACGTTTGAAATTGTTCTATTTAAATGTATGTATACGTTTATTTATAATTTTTTAATTTTATTAATAGTTGTTAATTTCTTACTCTGCCTAATTTATAAATTAAACTTTATCATAAGTATATATGTATAAGAAAAAGCATGATATATATAGGGTTTGGTACTATCTATGGTTTTAGGAATCCACTGAGGGGCCTTGGAATGTATCCCCCATGGATAAGGGAGGACTACAGCATTTCAAATTTGCTTTAAAAATAGATTTTTAACATTATCACCACAAAAAAATAAATAAATTGGTGAGGCGATAGATATGTTAAGCAGCTTTATTGAATCTTTCTGCAAGTATACATTTTACCCCATAAATATACACAATTGTTATTTATCAATTAAAAATAAATCAGAAAAATATAGACTCTAAGACAAACAGCAAGTTTTAAAAGATATCAAAGAGAAGGTTTTCAGACTGACGTCAGAGCTCTAAATAGACATGTTGGTATCAAAAAGACAAAGTATTACAGATTTAAATGTATTGAAGGAAATGAACTTAAAACTTATACGTTTATATACAACTAAACCACCATGGAAATATGAGGGCATAACTGTAACTAACATATGTTCAGGCACACATGTACTGGATATTTTCTGTTTGCCCACCCATTCTGCACCACTGTGCTCCGTGTCTGAATCAAGACTCCTTTTGGGGTAGCAAGGGCTGGCGGCATTCTTCCACCCAAGGCAATAGCACTTACAAGGAGTTCTTCCCACACAACTCTCTCTCTCTCTCTCTCTCTCTCTCTCTCTCTCTGTCTTTCTCTTTCTCTCTCCTATTGTTTTTCTCTTCCTCCTCCTTCTTCTCTTTCTCTTCCATCCTCTTCTTGCCTCCCCTGCAGGCCCAGGGGGGAAAGGGTGTTTTGTTGTTATTAGCAGCTAGGTACACTAATCCTTTTGTTTTTCCTTATCATACTCAAGCCTTAGTAAGGAGTCCCTTTATTCATCTCTCCTCCAATTACTCAGTTTGAATGTGTCATCTGTTTTCGGACAGCACCCTGAATGACAAACACAGCCTCAAGAGGTTTGTCATATGAGCATACATTAGAAAACACTTTTGAAGAAAGTTTTGTGAAGGTTTCTGTTAAACATATGGGCCATAAGGATGAGCAAATAATCTGTTTTTAATTTCAGCAATCTATTTTCAATTTCCAAAAGCTTTATTAATTCAATTCTTCCTTTTTGTAGCATGCTTTATTCATGGTGTTATAAAGGAAATATCTTACTACATCTCTATAAGAATACCAAATAAAATTTCTTTCTAATTTTTTGTCACCTTGAATTATTTGATTATTCTAGTTAGTTTTCTATCTCTTCATCTTAGCTTTTTTCCTTTCATTTTTCAGGGTTCTCTAAAATATCAATGATCCTTTAAGAGTGCAAAAATGTGAAGTTGACCAAAACATTAATGAATTATTCCACTACTGTGGTCTTTTCTGGGCATAGCCTGTGACTTTCTCTGTTTTTCTTCATGATTTCAATGTTATAATCAACATGCAGGTTTTACCGAGATACTGAAAATTTGTATTCACTATGGCTACCCTCTCTTTTTCATCATTTTTTTTTTTGTGGATCTGTACATTTGCTATTTCTTTGCTATCATTTTGATAGGCCCTCAGTAGGGAGAAGAAATAAATATGTTTACATAGTCTACGATTTCAAGTAAGAAATCATTCCTTAATTATTTTTGAACCTACTCAGGCTATTGGAGATTAGAGAACATCTGTTATACTTGAAACGCCTCCTCCCTACAGACAAGAGATATAACTGGGTGCTTCAAAGATGCTCCTTTTCCTTGAAACTCCTTCATTAAAAATCACCTTTGCCAGTCCATTAACAATTAATTTTAAAAAGAGATTATTTATATATAAGTTTTCTTAATGATTTTGCAAACACAGCAGCAGCCAAAGATTCTGGCATAGTGATGGAAGCCACAGGACTCAGAACACAAGAGTTTATTCACTTCTGTCCTCTGGTAATTTTAATGATTCAAATAGGGTAATTTTTTGTCATCTTATTTCATTTGCTTTTAACTTTTTTATTTTTTAGATACATCATAATCTCAGTTCTGGAAAACAAAAATTTTTGTGAACAAAAGCAGGAAGGGGCCTGAGATCTAAGTCAGAAAAGCCACGTCTGTTTTTAAAGCTATCAATCACCTGTTTTTTATGACTTTTGCTAGTCAACTCTTTTTAATCTTTTATAGTTCAGAGTAGAAAGGATTTTCTTGATCTTAAGAGGGAAAGAGGGTGTCTAGGTCTGACACACAGCAGGAGCTCCAAAAATATTTGTTGAATAAGTCAATGAGAACAAGATACCTCAGTTTATGCTTTTTAATGGATGGGTATGGTGTTTTTTTTTTCCTGGCTAACATGGCAAAACCCCATCTCTACTAAGAATACAAAAATCAGTCAGGCACAGTGGCATGCACCTGCAATCCCAGCTACTTGAGAGGCTGAAGTCTGAGAACCACTTGAACTTGGGAGGCGGAGGCTGCAGTGAGCCGAAATCACACCACTGCACTCCAGCCTGGATGACAGAGCAAGACTCCATCTCAAAAAAAAAAAAAAAAAAAAAAGTTTGACCCTAATGAGTAAAGCTTTAATTGTGGGGCATTCAAATAATGGAAAATTGCCCTTAGTTAGGGGGAACTTCTGAGAGTCCTTCTCATTTTGTCCCTGTTGACACAAGCAATCTTGCCTTTGCTTGGCATGAACCCCAGCAGCAGGATCTGGGCCCAGAGATCAGCTCCCTAACTATTCTGTTGATGCAACAACACCACTGGATGTCTCATATCTGAGATACTGCTGATCTGTTCTCATCTTGGTTTGGGTACAAACCATGCAGATGGGACATTAGTGACGTTCCAATGGTGCAGTGTCCTACCTAGCAAAAGCAATAAGTCAGGCAGAGGTTGATGAGAGTGAGGGTAGGAATAGGGAATGGGGTGATGCCCTGAATTCTTGGCCTCTGCACTTAGCACAAAGGAGGAGTGTCTGGAGCAGACTGACAAGGAACAAAACAGTTCCAGGAAACAGGTACCATGCTGCTGCTTATTTGGACTGAAACACACCAGCCTACATTAATGTTTCTCTGAACAACTATTAATAATAGTTGTTACTTGGAACAACTGTTAGTTGTTAGTTGTAACTAACAAATCTATTACTTGCCCCTACTATACTTATGGGATACACCCCGCCCCACCTTCATCTGTCCATTACAAAAAATGCCCATGTTTTCCTACACCCACCTCCATCCAGGGACTGCTCCTAATAAAATCCACAGTACTGATTACAGATGGAGGGCTCCTAGATACAAAAAGACTCTTTAGGGCACTACGTGAAAATAGAAGAGACCCTCTGAGTTGAGGCAGACCAAGAACCTATAGGGAAATTATAGACTCCAGAAAAGAATCCAGACCTTTTACATACATTATAAGAGGGGAGACAAAGGAAAAAAGAAAGGACAGGGACTCTGAATTGGGCACGAATTTCACAGCCCGGTGCTGATGCTGTCAGAACTAGGGTCAGGGGAGGGCACACGATGTCAGAGTAGGAAAACAGGACTTCTTCTCCCTTCTCTGTCACGGTCCAGAGAGAGGCTGGGCTGGGTCTGTTTTCTCCCGAATAGAAATATATACTCACTCGAAGATGTCCCAATTCCTTCTTTTTTTGGGGGGGTTGGAGTCTCACTTTGTCCCCCAGGCTGGAATGCTGTGTCATGATCTCAGTCCACTGCAACCCCTGCCTCCCAGGTTCAAACGACTCTCCTGCCTCAGCCTTCCAAGTAGCTAGGATCACAGGCATGTGCCACTAAGCCTGGCTAAACTTTGTTTTTGTTTTTGTTTTAAATACATATTTTATTGCATTTTAGGTTTTGGGGTACATGGGAAGAGCATGCAAGATTATTGCCTAGGTACACACACGGTAGTGTGGTTTGTTGCTTTCCTCGCCATCACCTATATCTGACATTTCTCCCCATGCCATCCCTCCCCAACTCCCCATCCCCCCCTGCTGTCCCTCCTCTGGTGTCCCCGCAGTGTGTGATGCTGCCCTCCCTGTGTCCATGTGTTATCACTGTTCAACACCCGCCTATGAGTGAGAACATGCAGTGTTTGATTTTCTGTTCTTGTGTCAGTTTGCTGAAAATGATGGTTTCCAGGTTCCTCCATTTCCCTACAAAGGACACGAATTCATCTTTTTTTATGGCTGCATAGTATTACATGGCATATATGTGCCACATTTTCCCTGTCCAGTCTATCATCGATGAGCATTTGGGTTGGTTCCAAGTCTCTGCTATTGTAAACAGTGCTTCAATGAACATTCGTGTGCATGTGTCCTTATAATAGAACGATTTATAATCGTTTGGATATATACCCAGTAATAGGATTGCTGAGTCAAACGGAATTTCTATTTCTAGGTCTTTGAGGAATCACCACACTGTCTTCCACGATGGTTGAACTAATTTACACTCCCACCAACAGTGTAAAAGTGTTCCTATTTCTCCACAACCTCTCCAGCATCTGTTGTCTCCAGATTTTTTAATGACCGCCATTCTAACTGGCGTGAGATGGTATCTCAATGTAGTTTTGATTTGCATTTCTCTAATGACCAGTGATGATGAGTATTTTTTCATATGTTTGTTGGCCTCATGTATGTCTTCTTTTTTAAAGTGTCTGTTCATATCCTTTGACCACTTTTGAATGGGCTTGTTTGTTTTTTTCTTGAAAATCTGTTTTAGTTCTTTATAGATTCTGGATATTAGCCCTTTGTCAGATGGGTAGATTGCAAAATTTTTTTCCCATTCTGTTGGTGGCTGGTTCACTCTTTGATGTGCAGAAGCTGTGGAGTTTGATTAGGTCCCATTTGTCTATTTTGGCTTTGGTTGCCAATGCTTTTGGTGTTTTAGTCACGAAGTCCTTGCCTGTGCCTATGTTCTGGATGGTTTTGCCTAGGTTTCCTTCTAGGGTTTTTATGGTGTTAGGTCTTATGTTTAAGTCTTTAATCCATCTGGAGTTAATTTTAGTGTAAGGTGTCAGGAAGGTCCCCATTTCTGCTTTCTGTACATGGCTAGCCAGTTTTCCCAACACCATTTATTGAACAGGGAATCCTTTCCCCATTGCTTGTTTTTGTCAGGTATTCATTCCCTTTCCCTCCAGAAATATACTTACTCAATTTTCCTCATAGGGTATACATTTTCTTTAGAGAATGTAAAATTGTGTTAAGTCCTCCATCAGGCAATAAACTTGTGAGTGAGTAAGGAAACTTCACTTATTACATTTTTCCTCCATCTTGTCTGAGAGTTGCTTGGTTAAAGTTTTCACGTGCTTGATCATGTTTAATCATCCCATGCCCTGTAAGAGGAATGCTATTATTCACATTTTCACAAAGTGAAGGAACTGGAATTGAGAGAGGTAAATGAGTTTGCTGAAGATCACAGCAGATGTGATAGAAGGGTCCTGTTATATTTATTAGTTTAGTTATGACTAATAGATATTAACCTGAATTAAAGTTTTGTTTTCTGTAAACCAAGATGAGTGTTAACAATATGTATTATAAGATTTGAGGAGTCTGACCTTTATTCAAAAACCTTGTCTAATTTTGCTTTATTTTTTCCTCTACACCAATCAGGGTATAGTGTATTTGTATTCTTCTCTTTGACTAGTCTCTTAATTTATATGGATTCAATAATTTATAAGGCATGTGTAAAGATAGTTTGAGAGCTTATCTTGTTTAAGAACTAATATTAAGAAAGGTATCTATCATCTAATTATCAAAAAGACAGATTGGTTTAAATTTTATCTATTGCCAATAGCTAAACAGATTTTTATAATTATTTCTTTATTTAAATAATATAGAATTCTGAATTGAAGTTTATACCCCCATTTCATAGAAATGTGTAGTTTTTATTATTTAGCTGCTTCTGAAGCTACAACAATTGAACTAAGAGTTAGTGCAATGCAAATTAGAAAAGAAATAAGAGGCAAAGTGAGAGACAATGAAAATTACTATCATTGCATTATGTTCAGTTAAGCAAGACAATTTAGTTGAAGGTATATACATCTACAAATCAAAATCCTTTTGGTGACCATAGACTTGCAAATGTTTTGATAATTCTAAAACTTGCAGATATTTTTATATACACCACTATGATTTAGACTCATTTATCTGAAGCAATTTTAGTCTTTTACTCACAGACAAATTAAAAAATAATTTAACTAATTTTGGGAAATCGATACTATATTGTCTATTGTAGAAATGGGAGGACTTAGAGAGGCAGCCAACTATTTCTCCTTCTGTTTATATATCATTTTTTTGTGTTTCCACAGAATAGGTGAACATTTCCCATAATTTAAAAATAAATGTTTAAAATGTTGTTTTGTAAAGACTGTAAATATTATATCAATAATTGTAGCAAAAATAATAAGCTTTTTCTTAGAAGTTTGGAAAAACACATATTGGATCTGAATTCCTAAAGTAGCTATAGTGGAAAATTCAAGAAGCAAAATTCACATTTCCCTTTTTACACAGGCAAATGATATTTTTTTACATTATATTAGAAAATCTGAAATTTGTTTAAAATGTAATTAAAATGTTTAACATTCTTTTATCAAAAATATAATGCCCTGAGAAAAACATTAAGTAGTAGTTTGATTTTTAAAGCATTTTTGTTATAAATGGGATATACAGCTGTGGAAAAACAATGGATAATTTTATAAGATAGAATAACTCCTCACACAACTCTTCATTACATTCATCAGAGAGAGAAACTATTAAAAAATTTAATATGGGGTCTGCTAGACATTTCAGAACACATAAATCTTCTTAGAATTATGCTTGATATTTTTTCAAAAATATCATATTAAATGTACTTGAGTTTTTAGGGACAATATAATGTGGACATTTAGTATGTGCAAATAAAAGTAAATCTTTTTCAGTTACTTTGACATTTTGAATGTGTGGCTCAATGAATAAACAATATATTTTACACTTGTCTTTAGTATATTTTAAAAATCCATATTAATTTTTAACTAGCTACTTTACTGAATCTTTTTTTGTTTTTGTAATCTTTTTTTTGTAAATTGTACTTTAGGTTCTGGGGTAGATGTGCAGATCATGCAGGATTGTCGCATAGGTGCACACACGGCAATGTGGTTTGCTGCCTCCATCCCTCCATCACCTGTATCTGGCATTTCTCCCCATGTTATCCCTCTCCAATCTCCCTATCCACTGCTGTCTTTCCCCTAGTCACCCCCAACAGACCCCAGTGTGTGATGCTCCTCTCCCTGTATCCATGTGTTCTCACTGTTCAACACCTGCCTATGAGTGAGAACGTTCGGTTTTTGTAATCTTTTAGGCAGTTCTTTTGGATTTTCAGACATAATTTATATAATTAGAAAAAGTACTAACTTTTCTACTTTTGTATATTTATGTCATTTTTCTCTTATATTAATGTAACTAACATTTATAGAGCAATGCTAAATTAATTTTCATGAAATAGCTTGCATTCTTATTTGTCCTGATTTTAACAAAAATAATCTAGATTTTCAACTATTAACTATGGGATTGATATTTGTTCAAGGTGGTCTCTTGTCTTAACCCTGATTCTCACCCTAACCCTGTTTTTAATTCTTCCCTGAAACTTTAATTATGTCTATCTGGTTTTTGCAAAAGTCTCTTCTCTTTTTTAAAACTAGAAATAAATCTTAAATGACATCATTTAAAATTTTTAAATTTAAAATGTTTTTGTAAAATGTTTAAGTCATTTATTTGCAATTCACATTCATCTGTGATAGAACAGCTCCATTTGGATCTTCTATTTCTCTAACTGTACGGCAGACTCTTCTTGACACCTTTCTACCTTATATGGGCCCTGTTTCTTTCAATGTACCATGCACTTTTCTCCAAAGAAACAGCTTTATAAATGTGGACAGGTTCTCAGACTGGCTGTCGGCATCTTAATTTACCAGTGATAAAAGATTTAACCAAACTGGATTACTAATAGTATGATTTCAAGTATTTAGTTAGAATTTGTAAAATTAAGGCTAGATAGATCCCAGCTGTTCTTCTGGCATAGGTAGGTGTTGGCAATGTAGATAGCCAATGTATTTCCATTATTTCTTAGATATCGACATGCTGTAAAATTAACTATACATGTCTTCTGGCCAGTCACCATATCTGTTGCTGCCCAACCTGCCAAGCAGGCCCATATCATTCCTGGCCTCATGGGTCTGAATGCTTTTCTAATGCTTTTGGCACACTGACATGCCCTGGAATCCGTCTGTTTTCCTCCGTTTCCCATTGACGCTATCCTCATCCTTGACAACGTCAACGCTAGACATCTGCTATTGCATTTTCACTCTTGACCTCTAATATCTATCTATTCACCTTAGAGCAGCCAGAGCATATCAATAAAACATAAATCAGATCATTTGTACCATTTTTAACATAATCTACAAGGTCCTTCACAGTTGATCTACCTCGCTGTCCTCACTTTGTGTTACTCTTACTCACAATACAAATGCCTCACTGGACTTCTCTTGGTTCTGAAAAGTTTGCAAGCCTTTTCCTGACTCAGTGCCTTTGGGCCTGTAATTCTCTTTACCTGTAAGCCTCTTCTCCCCACACATTTTGTGAACAATTACATCTCTAAATCTCAGTTTCAATGACCCATCCTCCAATAAGCCCTCCCTGATACCTTACTTTAAATTTCTATACCCTATTATAGCATCTCATATCATACAATTATTTCCTTTTTTATTACATACCATAATTGGTAATTATATATTGGCACATTTCTAATGATTTTCATCTATAAGCTCATATGTGCTTAGGGTTTTTTCTTCTGTATTTTCAGGATTCATGTACAGAAGTTATGGCATTAAACATAAAATATTATCAAAATTAATTAAGAGATAAGTAAATTAATAGGTAGATGAATAGACAAGTATGTTTCATTAGCCCCTAAACAGAGCATTCTATTGAATTTACAGTACTAAATTTCATTTATTTGAGTGCTATGCTTGACAATTCTGTCTAGTCATCATCCAAAAGAAGTGAGCTCTATCCTGAAACACTTTACACCTACTCACTTCCCCATTCTCCTCTCTGCTAATTGTCCTAAACCAAGTCCCAGGAGATTACCATTCTTAGTTTCCTACTTTGTACACAGTCATATTCCAGTCAAAATTGACACATCCCCCAGCCTTCTAAGTTTATGGCCTATTCAATGTCTCAAACCTGCCTTTACCACTGTCCAATCAAGATCCAGATCCAGGGATTCATACCCCACACTGAATCTTGTTACCCATCTATATTTTGTATACACTATATCATATTAATAATCTAGGTTTTTCTTTCCCTAGCAATTTTTCATGCCCTTTTCTAGATGCCTGATTACATATAGAAGTTAAAGAAAGCATTTGATAATTTTTTTGTGTTGATACATTTTTTTGTGTATAATATGGAGTTTTGAAAAGGAAATATGTATTTTGTCCAGGCTCTCCTCCTATTAAAAGTGTGAGAGCTAAACCATGCTGGAGCATTGACTAGTCTTTTATTTTCAAAATGATCTTCTTCAGTGATTCAATAAGAAGTTCCTAATGGCCTCCTAGGACCCTTATATAGATGACTAATGTGCATAAGAGTTATAAAATATGAAAAATTATGTTTTACCTGTTCTTCATAAAAATTAATAACAATTAAATCTAGCAAATAAGTAGGGTTTGGAAGAAAGGCTTTGCATTCCTAACATTATCCAAATTGTTTCTATCCCTCTGAACAGATCTTTCATCTTAGAAATTGACAACAGTGGATGACACTTGGGATGGGGCATATAATCTAGATTTAAGTTAGTCAGACACAAAGCTAGACAAGGCCATCCACCTTGCTTAAAAATTCCTGAGTCCTTTCTCTTTTTTTGAATCTACTTCAAGGAAGGAAGTGTTATATTTAAATTTAAATGAATGTTGCAAATCATCTGATTTGAGGATAAAGGCAGCTCACTTGTCTGCACATTTGGCACAGAAAGAGAAAGGAGAAGACAGGTTCTTCTGAAATGATAATGCTTTCACCTATATTAAATGCTTGCTTAAATATATATGAAGACACATTCTAAATTTATTTCAGTAAATTATTTCTTTCTTTAGAGGCTTACCCAAATGAACACTTACAACTTTCTTTAGTGCCTGTGTATTTTCTCAAGAAGCTATGATTTCAGCAGTTTATTCTTCCTGTTTTCTCATATGCTTTCAATAGTTTACATATATATATACACATACATAATATGTTTCTATATATGTGTATACACACACCTACTTACATCATACATATATAATATTAAAATAAAATCTACATATATAAATTTCTGGAAGAATTTCTATTCTTTTATTCTTCCTTTTTTAGTTTTCTGTAATGTTTGAAAACTTACATGAATATGTTTATGAATTTACATTCCTTTTAGAAAAATTAAAAATAAGATCTAGCTTAAAATCTAGAATTATGTTAGACTCACAGAAATGAATTCAACCTCTGTGATCATGATGACGAACTTATAGGTCTGAAGGTAGTATGTATGAATAGATCATTTTCTTGAATAATGCATTTGAATTACATACACTCTGAGACCAGGAGCAGGACATGTCTCTTAACTGGTAACTGAAACTAGTAGGCCATGTAGCCTATCAATTTTAGGATGATTTTGTTTTTCTGTATTTGATGCTGGACATCCAATGAACTCTTTTGCAGCGATAAGCCTCTATCAGTGAGAAATAGTCCCTAAGAGAAATTGACTAATACGAAAAGCAAAAAGGTTAAAGCAGTAATTGTTTTAAGCCAGTAAATGAAAATCTGTCAGAAAGCTAAGAATGTAATATTAAAAGTTTGGCTTAAATATACTAACTAATAAATGTAACCCATTAAGTGGCAGAAACAGGCTGTGAACCTTGGCAGTTTAGCTTTGACCATTTATTCTTTCCTGTAGGAAATATGGAAAAAGATTAGGGATAAACATGTTTCACCAAGGGCTGCAGGCAGGAAGAACAAAAGGTTTACTCAAAATAGAAATGATAACTGACTCTTAAAAATAAAGTTGTATAAAGATAAAAGGTGATTTAAATGAATATTGACTCATAATTTTTTTTCAATAAGAAACAGGGAAAAGGGAAATTAATTTTTTTAAAATGATTGTCATTATGGCAGGGAAAGTGTTCTCTTTCTTTCTTTCTTTCTTTCTCTCTCTTTCTCTCTCTCTCTCTCTCTTTTTTTTTTTCTTTTTTTGACAATCTCACCCTGTCACCCAGGCTGGAGTGCAGTGGCATGATCTTGGCTCACTACAACCTCTGCCTCCTGGGCTCAAACAATCCACCAACCTCAGCCTCCTGAGTAGCTAGGACTACAGGCATGCACCACCATGCCCAGCTAAGTTTTGTATTTTCAGTAGAGATGGGGTCTCACTATGTTGCCCAGGCTGGTCTTGAACTCCTGGGCTCAAGTGATCCATGTACCTCAGCCTTGCAAAGTGTCAGAATTACAGGTATGAGCCACAGCACCCAGCCAAGAATGAGTTTTCTGAGTTGAAGTTTCAGATTATTATTGATCACTGATTGTTGCACAAATATTTTCTCTCAAGCTAAACAAGACTATGGAAGAGAAGATTTATGAGCTAGATGATGTATACAGTATAGAGGAAGAAGGCTTATAATGGAATAAAATGCCTTTATAAACATGGATTTCAAAAAAGAAGTAAACTTCAAAGATTAGGGAACAGGAGCTGACTGACATTTCGACTTCATGGCAATGCTGCACAATCAACAATTAAGCTAGATTGGATCTACTGCTTCAAAAACCTTAGAGAATGAAGAGGCAAGGATAAAAACTTCTGACTTATATGTTAACTATCTCATAAGAAAGGTTGGGTCATGGGACCACTCTTTACAGGGTGCAGAACTTTGTACCAATCATGAAAAAATGTCTTCTTTCCCAGAAACTTAAATTATTGTGAAGAATATCCTGGACCTTGAATAAAATTTAATTTTTGTGCAGCTGAATATTAATTTTACATCTTCCCTTAATATTATCATATCCCTTCTCAGTGAGGGTGTCGTAACCTACTTCACAGTGTATGAGATATACTGAATATCTACCTCCACCAGGAAAATCAGGATGAGTATCCCAACATTAATGTCAGCTCATGCTGGAGACAGTAAGATTTTGGGGACTGCATAAGGAATGCCAACATGAAAATAAGGGTAAAAAGTCAGAAATGGTAAATATCTCCACAAAAGTGCTAAAGAAAGAGAAAGTGTATATCTTCAGGTGACTTACTTCTACAGAAAAAGCAAAGCTTGTCATACTTCACAGAATATGGGTAACTAGATTTATTTAGAAAGGCTCATGGAAGAGATTTCTAGCAATAATATAGGTCACATGTACTGATTTATATTTGTGTATCAGTCAGATATCAGCCAGAATGAGAGAACTTATTCTGTCTTTTGAGCAGAAATTGTGTTAATAACTTTTAATTGAAGTATAATATATATATATCCATACAGTATACATAGTGTAATTATACAGCTCAATGGATTTTCTTAATGTGAACACATTTATGGTGCAGCACCCAGATTAAAAAATTGAACAGTATCAGAACCTCAAAAGCCCATACCACACATCATTTCTATCATCTCTCCACCCAAAGATATGAATACAAGACTTAGAGAATAGATGGAAAGGTTAAAAATAAAATTCGTTGAGACCATTGCTAGCCTTTGGGGAATCAGTAAATATAGAAATCAGAAGGATGCCACCATAAATGATCCCAGCTTCCTGCAGATGTTGGGTGTCTCAGAAAGAAAACTAACTTACTATTTGCCTCTGCCCAGTCCCCTCACCACAATTGCAACAGGTAATGGCTTCTTTTCTGCCTTTCAGCTATTGTGCCACTGACTCTCATTAGGGGACATTTCTTTAAAAGAATCTTAGAAATGTAATAATTGGCTTATATAGGAACTACCCAGAAATTTAACATTTATAGAAATCCTGAGGACAGCAGAAAAACTTAGAAAGGTAGGGTTGATACTGAGCATCAATAGGCTATGTCTGGTCTAGTCTGTTCCACCCTTTAGCTTCTTCATTTCTTTACATACTCTTCTGTGCATATCTAAATTGCCAAAACAACATGGTGCAACTATTCAGCACACAAATAGGAATCCACAAAAATGGAAAGAAAAAAAAATTCCCGTAAATAACCCCATCCATTATTGAGTGATGCTTATTTCTTTATTTCACCAGTCACAATTTGTAACTTAAAGATCAATAGAACACCTTGTATAAACTATTAATGAAGAGGGGAGAGGGAAAGTGAGAAAATTGTGTGTATGTGTGTGTAGATAGATGAACGGATGAAAGACGATAGATACATTTAGCTACTGCAGTTCTCGGGTAACGGAAAATACCCAGTGGCATTACCCAATGCCGTATATACCTTGCAAATGGCTTCCTTCTACCATGACTCATTCTGTTTCTTCCCCTCAGTATGAGTGCTGCTATTAATGGTTCTTCACTTGTTGGGTGAACAATATCTTCATTTGTGAAGGTTTGAGCAAGCTATTAGCAGTGCCTGGAAGGATCCTTTAGTTCTAGACATACTTTTCCTTGTTCCTGCTCTGGAGCAGAAATCATAATTCTCCTTAATGCTTGAGATCCATCATCCCAGATAGTACAGTAGTCTCTTCTTTGTCTGTTGGTTCAGGATCAGAAGGCAACTCATGTGGCCTGATAGAAGCCTCAATTTCCAAGTTGATTGGACGATAGTTGTGTTCTTCAGTAAAAGCACAACTCCCTTGAAAACTACTATTCACAACCAACTGAGCAGAAATGAGAATCACAAGTTCTGCAAGACACTTCCACTTCCACCTTTGTTTCCAGGCCACATATTTTCTTCTGGCCATGGGAAAAAGTGTTTGGATATTTTTTAAAGGACATAGCCCAAAACTTGTATGTCACAATGCAAGGCATGGAGGCTTTGTTATCACGCAGCTTTGTCATAATCTAATATGCAGCAACCATTTCACTATTCTATCAATCCAGTTGCTTCTACATGTTGGATCAGTGATCCCATCAGCGTGAGCATGTTTTTTCACTTATTTTGCTTTCTAGTTGTTTCTAACAAAGTTCCAATCAAAATCATAGAAGATTATTTTGAAGAAATTGAACACTGGATTCTAAAATTTACCTAAACATGCAAAAAATCTAAAATACCCAAACCACTTTTAAAAAGGACAAATTTAAATTTCAAGGTTTGCTATAAAACTAAAGGAATAAAAATAGTGCATCTTTGACAAAAAGACATATAGATAACTTTTAAAAGACAATTTGGAAATAGCTTCATGTTTATGTAGTAAATTAACTTTTGACAAAGGTACCAAAGTAATTTGATGGGGAAAGGACAGCACTTTCAATAAAAATTACTAGAACAACTAGATATTCACCTAAAAATATAATTCTATACTTGTCTATTACTACAAACAAAAACTAACTGAAGGTAGATAATAGATCTAAATATAACGGCTTCTTACAAGAAAACGTAAAATGTCTTTGCATCTTCTACAAGAAAACGTAAAATGTCTTTGCATCTTTGGAGTAGGTAAAATTTATTTGATAGTCACAAAGCAAAATCCATACAAATTGATCAAATTAGGATCATAAAAACTAAAAAAAATTGTTGTCTAAAAGACAATATTACTAAAATGAGGGGGAAAGCCATAAGTTGGAAAATAACCTCAATCCAAAATATTTAAAGAACTCTTACAACTGATGATTAACAGTTCAATTTCTGAGAGGCAAAAGATTTGACACTTTCACAAAAGAATATGTAAGAATGGCCAATAAACACATGAAAAGATGCTCAGCATCATTAGGAAAATGTGAATTAAAACCAAAATGAAATGTGATTTAATACCTACTAGAACAGCTAATATTGAACATATTGACAAAGACACCTATTGGTGAGTATTTGGAACAACTAGACCTCTCATGTCCTGTATGTAGAAGTGTAAAAATGGTACCGTTATTCATGAAAAAATTTTGGCAGTTTCTTGCAAAATCAAACATGCTCTTACCTTTGACATAGCAATGCCAAACTTATGCATTGCTCAAGAGGAATAAAAACCATAACTACAAAATGCACAAAAATGTTTATTGCCATTTTTTCATAAGAGCTAGTAATTGGAGACAACTTACATTTCTGGCAGTTAGAGAATGAATAAACAAATTGTGGAATGGAATGAAATGGAATGGAATCTGACTCAGCAATATAAAGTCATAAACGATTTACACATTTAACAATATGAATGTATCTCAAGAATTATGAATAAATAAAAAAAGGAAGAAGCAAAAGATTACATGCTGTGTGCTTCCAGGTATATGAAAATCCAGGAAAGGCAAATTTAATATATATTTATAGAAAGTAGAGCAGTATTTCCCTGGAGCTGGAGAGGTAGGGTAGGGATTAATAAAGGGCATGATTAACTCTTTTGGGAGTCATGGTACTCATCCATATGTTAACTGTAGTCATATTTATAAAGGCATATGCATTTGTCTGAACTCGTTAAATTATACTTTTAAAGTGTGTATATTTTATTGTAAACAAAGTAAAACAATACAGTTTTTTCAGTTAATTATTGATCAAAAACAGTATTTGAACTGTGGTGCATACATGGCAGGCAGGATTCAACATGATAGTGGATAAATCATTCAGTAAGCCTATAAATACGGTACTTGCATAAGCATTGTGAGAAGGAAAAGTACATCTATATCCAGAATACGTATCCAATAGGTTGAGGGGAAAGGGGGGTTAGCAGGAGATTCAGAACTACATGGTTCTGTAAGAATTGAATTCATGATGTTGTTTAAGAAAGAAACTATCATTTACAGATGTCCCCTATACATTTCATCTTATTCATTATCTGAATTTTGTAAGATTTTTACAGAGGTTACATAAAAATACTAGAAATAACTTTCTCAATTGTAAACTGATTTAATCCTACTTAGCAGAACACGTCTTCATCACTGTCATATATAAAGTAGATCTTATTACCCAAAGAGTGCAGCATCATTTGTTATCATCACCACTTCAAATTGACAGATTCAGGTAAGCTCTAAGTGAATGTTAACAATGAAAAGAATTGCTTGCCCTATAGTATGTAATTTTAGTAAAAACTTATTTTAATTGTTGTGTAAATGCATTTAATTTTATCCATAGAAATTATTGAAGGCAGAACATACTACTTAAAATTTTTAATTATAGTTTATTTAATGTTACAAGGTAAATATGCTAAAATTGCACTTATTGATTTGAGAATTCACAAATCTCTTGGTATATATCCTTTATGAATAAATGGGTACTCTGCTGTTCTTTGTCATCAAGACTTACTTCAGTGAAAAATTTTAACTAAATAACATTACTTTTTGCACTCACAGCTTGAGGTGAATATGTGGAAACTGATTTTGTATTCAGCCACTTGTAATTCTCACTGACATACCAATAAAATGTGTTTTGTTTTCTTCATTTCTTCATTAAGCAAAACCTTTTCTGGTAAAGGATCACATGAAGTTTAACTACTTTATGAACCAATTTTGCACTACAAATGTTATTTTAATGGAGAAATATAATAACAAAGATGCTTAAAACAGAGTTAAAAAGATTATATATAATGTGCCCAAATTACATTACTAGATTTAGACCAGAAAATAATTTTTCAAATGAAGAATAATGTCTATCAAGCAATTTATAATATAAAATATTAGAATTTTAGAGAATTTCATAAGTGCACTATTCCGCCCTGTCAGAAAATTGAGGACCAGATAATTTAAATAACATATAAAAGTTTGTGCAGTCCCCACAATTGAGACCTTGATTTAATCTAATGCCAGCTTTCTTCTCACAATTTACATCTAAATATATTAGAAATGGGGAGTAAATACCAAATACATACATAAAATTCTGCCAACATTCATAATTCTAGATATAAACATTTCCCTTCAATGTGTCTTCTGCAATACTAAGTGGCTTTCTCTGGATTTTATTTAGTCTTAGATTCACATTTATTCATCTTTTTATTGTGGACTACTCCAGGAAGGCTATTTTTTAATAAAATCCTTTTTTTTTTTTTTTTTGGAGATGAAGTCTCACTCTGTTGCCCATGCTGGAGTGTCTGTTGCCCAGGCTAGAGTACAGTGGCACAATCTTGGCTCACTGCAACCTCCGCCTCCAGGGTTCAAGTAACTCTTCTGCCTCAGCCTCCTGAGTACCTGGGATTACAGGTGTCAGCCATCATGCCCGACTAATGTTTGTATTTTTTAGTAGAGATGGGGTTTCCCCATGTTGACCCGGCTGGTCTTGAACTTATGACCTCAGGTGATCTGCCCACATTGGCCTCTCAAAATGTTGGGATTACAGGTGTTAGCCACCTCGCCCAGCTGACTTTATTTTTTTAGAACAGTTTTAGATTTACAGAAAAAATTAAAAGAATTGTATAACTTAGATTTACAAAAAAAAAAAAAAGAATATTGTTTTCATATATCCTCACACTTAGTTCCCCCTATTAGAAACATTTTACCTTAGTATGGCACATTATTTATAATTAATGAATAAATATTGCTTCATTTTTATTAAATAAGTATGGTTTATTCAAATTTCCTTTATTTTTATGTCATGTTATTTTTCTGTTACAAGATATCATTCAGGACACCTCATTACGTTTAGCCATCATGTTTCCTGGGGCTTTCTTGGCTTATAAAGTTTCACAGACTTTTTTGGTTTTGATGATGTTGATGTCAGTTTTGAGGTGGACTCATCATGTGTTTTGTAGAATGTTTCCCAATTGGACTTTTCTGTTGTTTTTCTTATGATTAGACTGGAGTTATAGGTTTTTGGAAAGAAAATCACAAAGGTAAAATGACATTTTCATCACATCTTATCAAGGGTACATGGTATCAGTATGATTTATCACTGCTGATCTTGGCCTTGGTCACCTAGCTGAGGGAGTACTTTCAGAATTCTCCACTATAAAGTTACTTTATTCATCCCCTTTCATATATTATACTTTCTGGAAGGAAGTCCCTATGCACAGCTTTCACCTAATGAGCAGAGCTATGTTTTCCCTTTTTAAAGGCAGAAGTATCTACATAAATTATTTGGAATTCTTCTGCACAGGATTTTGTCCTTTCCCACTGTGTAACTTATTTGATTATTTATGTAAGTATTGGATCATGGATATTTATTTTAAATCTTGGATTGTAATTCATCATTTTTCTGTTGCTCCAATGGGTCTAGCTCTGACTACTGGGAGTGATTTTAGTTGGCTCATGTGCCTCTTTGCCACTGTCTCATCAAGGAGGGTTTTTCAGGTTTTGGTTTTTTCTTTCTTTTTCTTTCTTTCTTTTTTTTTTTTTTTGAGATTGAGTCTCCTTACTCTGTTGCCCAGGCTGGAGTGCAGCAGCGTGCTCTCGGCTCACCGCAACCCTGGCCTCTTGGGTTCAGGCGATTCTCCTGTCTCAAGACACCCGAGTAGGTGGGATTACAGAAACGTGCCACCACGCCTAGCTAATGTTTTTCTTTTTTTGGTAGAGATGGGATTTCACCATGTTGATCAGGCTGGTCTCGAACCCCTGACCTAGTGATCCACTCGCTTCAGCCCCCCAAAGTGCTGGGATTACAGGCGTGAGCCACCGTGCCCAGCTTTTTTTCTTTAGTTTCTGACAGTACAAAAGGCCCAGGCTTATCTTGTCATTTCTGGACTCCAGTCCTAGAATCAGCCAGTTAGCCAAGGAGCCCTGGTTCCTTTTCTTGGATAATTATATTAGAAAGCAAAACCTAGGTGCCAATTGATCCTGGAAGCATACTTTTATTCAGGGGTTCAATGTACTTTGTCCTGCTCAAGTAAAATTTATGAGGCAGCACAAATATATTATCAAACATAGTCATTAGTGATTTGTTCGTAATATGTTCTATTATATTGTGATATGTTCTATCAAAATGGATATGTGTAGTGACATGTTCTATCAAAACGGACTGTTTTCCCTTGTATTTTCTAAGAAAAGATACTTGCTATCATATTTCTTCCAGATCTGTGTATTATATGTATCGAAATGAATATTGTGAATCCTCAGTGATTTGCTCCACTTGTTTTGACTTTTTAATAATTCTTTGTTGAGTTGGAGTTACTTCAAATCTCCCTTTATTTCCAGAGCCCAGAGAGTTGATAAACAGAATGTGTAAAAATGTCAAATAGCCTCTTACCTGAGTTTAGGCCCTTGTGCACATTATTGGATTAAAGCTGCTCACTAGTTTTTTAGCTTCTGTCTTTTTAAAAAATATTAGAGAATATTTTCACTTGGAAAGCACATTTCCCGACTTTGTGAAATTGATGCTCATCAAGGAGATTTTAAGAAAGAACATGAGTTCCTAGGAGGAGAAAGGAAAGCTGGTGAAATAGCACTACAATTGTACATTTTAGGAGAGGTTGGCATCATGCCAAAATTATAACAGTATAACTTTCTTTTCCCAGCTTGCAGCTCCAAAATATCTCTCTGTAGTGTTAGATTATGGATTTTCTCCAAAAATATTTCATTCTCAGAGAATAAAAATAATAAAAACTATTGACTTTCACAATACTGGACCTACAAATATTTTCATTTTCCCCTAAAATGGTATTCAATGTTAAAATGAAAATTTTTTGTTAATCTATTCAATGTGTTATCCCAGCCTTTTATGCCTTTTTACATGCTAATACTGTCCATTAAAGTTTAAATCAAAAGGGAAGATGATTATACAAGAACAGTTTCAAGGTGGATACAGCAGTTTTCTTCTTTTAAGCTGAAGGCTTGTGAGAAAAAAAAATAAAAGTTTATTTTTAATTTAAGTAATTTATGATTGACAGTTTTATTTTCAGATGTTATTTTCTAAATGCCAATTTAAATGCTATAGGTTATTTAAATACGGCAAAAGACTTATTTCATTTTCATAGACTTTAATTTTTAAAAAGGGATAATATTCATAGGGTTATACTTAATTCTATATATGCATATATAAATATGTATAATACATCTCTAATTACTACATGTATTATTAAAGAATATATACATGCATTTTAAAACTTTTTTCTAAGCCATATACCCAAAATACAGTTGATATTATATATTTTTACATATTCTAATGGTGTCCCAGACTGTAGATACTTAATAGAATAAATTAATTTTTTCAGATTTTTTTTTCAAACTGAATTCTGAGATATAAATGTACCCCAGTTTGAACTAGTCAACATTTACTTGTTTGCTTTTGGGCAGTGCACAGACAGTAATTTACCTTAGTATCCTTGTTCTGATGTCAGAGCATTGATCTACATGATGTCTGCATTCCTTACATATAGCACTAACTAATCAGGTTTGATTTTTGATTCTAGTCTTTTCCTGAACATAATCATTGAATAGGAAAAACACTTCTGTAGTAAATAAGTCTTCCATGTCATTTTTCATGTATGCATGGTTTTGTGTTTTTCTTCACAAATTGGCACAGTCATGCCCAAGAATAAGAATCAACATAAAAAGTATGCTTTTAAATGCAAGGTTTAAATTATTCCCTCAGTGCATGCAATAGCTTTGAAACAACAATCATTTTTGCCAGGTAAAATTATTGTATCCTTTGCCTAACTTTATTCCATTCATGTATTTTTGAAACAGGGTTCCTTAATATTTTAGAAGCAATCGATAGCAGATGATACCTCTTAGCTACTCTACTCAAGAAAGCCAACTTTATTTTCATTTCGTTCAGAGTCAAAGTTCTATGTAACTCTAAATAATTTATGATGAGCCATTTGGGATGAGAGGAAGCCATGTTTTGAAAAATGAGGGCTACATAAAATTAATTATAAATTATTATTCATGTATGTCTCTGGACATACACAAAGGCCCTAGATTTACTTAGAGGTAACAATGAGAAGAAAACAAGAACAAAGTGCTCACTCTGTAGGAAAATTTCTAAGCAGATTTTTCAAACTAAAGGTCAGAGGTGCAAGTATACTAGCCTATGTGTTGCTTGTGGATGCATTCTCCAGCCCAAAGGATATTTTTTTAGTCAGAATAGAAAAAGACTATTGAGTACATTCTGACTGTCATGACTAAAGCCTAACATGGTACTGGGAACACAATAAACATTCAAAAACATTTGTTTGTGAAGTGAATGAATAAACACAAAATGGATCAATTATTGAATCACTCTGTTTACCCGTCCTTGGTTAGAAATTGCTTTGTAATGTTACCAGTCTTTTAGATGGAAAATACATATGAATACCTATATGAAACCCACAATTCATTACTGTGATTATTTGATAGTAGTTGTGTTTTTAACTACACTGGCAAAATGCTCTTAACTTCTACCAGACAAGGTATTACACAGTCATATATCTTAATTATGAAATAATCTTTCAGCAAAACAATTAGTAATTATTCTTAGAATTTCCCTGTGCCTCTTTCTTTAAAACTCACTCTAAAATTTTCTTTCCACATTCTATAAACCAAATTATGGAAATGATGTATGCCAGAGAAAGTTAGAAGAAGTCTGCTTTTTCCAAGTAACCCATGGATTGTGTAGTCCACTGACCTAGTTGTCACAAGTATTTCTTTATTTTCATCTAAAACTAACCATAGTAAAAAAAAAATACTCATCAAGCTTCCCATAATGTTACCATCTAACATAATCCTGCTACATTTGTCAAAACTCAGAAATCAACATTAGTACAATACTGTTATCTAAACTAGGAAATTGGATTTCACCAATTTTTCCATTAATGTTCTTTTTCTCTTCCAGGGTCTAATTTCAGCATACCAGATTCAATTTTGTCATCTATGACAGACAGGCAACATAGAAGAGACTATGTTATTATAATCCCCTCCAATCTGTTATGGTTTCTCAGTCTTGCCTCGTTTTTAAAACCTTAACAGTTATGAAGGGCACTGATCATTTTGTGGAATGTCCTTCAATATAGATGTGTGTGATATTGTGATACTTTCTTTTTTCCTTCCTTCCTTCCTTCCTTCCTTCCTTTCTTCCTTCTTTCCTTCTCCCCTCCCCACCACTCCCCTCCTCTCCCCTCCCCTCCCCTTCTCTTGAGACAGTCTTGCTCTATCGCCCAAGCTGGAGTGCAGTGGCACATCCCAGCTCACTTCAAACTCCACCTCCTGGGTTCAAGCAATTCTCCTGCCTCAGACTCTTGAGTAATGGGGACTACAGGCACACACCACCACACTTTGCTAATTTTTGTATTTTTAGTAGAGATGGGGTTTCACCATGCTGGCCATAATGGTCTCCATCTCCTGACCTCGTGATTCACCCTCCTTGGACTCCCAAAGTGCTGGGATTATAGGTGTCAGTCACCGCACCTGGCTGGTGTCTGGTATTTTCTTATGAGGAGATTGGGTAATTACTTGGGGGAAGAATATTATACAGGGAAAGGTCACTTCTCATTACATCAGAGGGTATCTGATACCACTGTGCCTTTCCTTTAGTGATGTTAATCTCAAGAGCTTGGTTAAGTTAGTATCTGCCAGATTTCCCTCACTATAAAGTGGTTATTGTTTATTTTTCCCTTACCATACTCTCTTCTTTGGAAGCGAATCACTCCAAGAGAGGGAAATTAATTTTCTTTACTTGGATGGATATATTATATTATTTGAAATGAATTTGCAAGAAAGGTTTTGTCTTTTCTTCCTATTATTTATGTATTTATTCCTTTATCTCAGTATATACTTATCAATATTTATTTTATTCTTTAGGTATTTTTAATAGCATTGTTATATATTCTATTAAGTACTTCCTTAACTTCTGCCAATACAATTATGTTCCAGACTCATGTGCTATTTTCCTGGCTCCAATCTTAGAATCAGCCACCTCTCTCAGGAGCTCTGTTTCCTTTTGTTGAAGGATGGTATTTAGAAACCAAGAACCAGGTGCTGGGTGTGCTCATTGCTATTGGGTATCACTGATTCTAGACCAAGAGAATTGGAAAAATTGTGATAAATTTTAGAAAAAAATACAAAATTCATGTTAGCAAAAATTACAAATTCCTAATAGTAATAATTAGAATAGGAGCACAGCTTATATTTTGCAAGGTATTAATTTTTGTGTCTCATTGCTTTATGGATGTACTCTTCACCTAATATACAAGTGGTATTCAAATCTCCAGACTTGACATCTATACTGAGATTCAGACTCAATTATGCAGCTAGTTTCTAATAAAAACCTCTTTTTATGGTCACTAGCTACCACAAAATTGACCTGATAAAAACAACTCATTTTGTAACAATATCCCTATTGTCTTCACTAAACATCATTCAAGAAAGTAATCTAAGGTTTATTTTAATTCTTCCCACTTCCCTTTTCAAACACACACACACACACACAGACACCCCAAATTCTGCAATTACCTCCTAAATATTTTTAATGTGTTTATGTTTTTCCATACTTGTACCTACTTCCCTAGTCCATATCTGTACCATCTTTTGCAGTGACTATTGCAATAATGCTTCCAGTTCACTTCCCTACTACCAACTAGCCTCCCTTCATCTAGATTTGAAATCTTTAAATCCCCTCTTCACATAGTGGGTAGAGTGATAGAAGCCAAAGCTTTAACCTTGACATTCCTCTACTATAGTTCTTTCACAGACTCTCTTTCACAGTCAGTATTGACCATAAAAGGTTGATAAAAAAGTTGTTTTATCACTGAGCCCTGCCTAATTCTCCAGTACCATTCCTCCATATTCTGCCTTGGTGTTTATATTTTGACACTATAACTTTTTCTTTTCTCTAAACACATCATGAGATTTACACTGATGTACATTGGTTAATGTAGGAACATCCTTCCCATCTGTCTTCACCTGAAAAATGCTCACTGAGACTTGGGCTTAATTCTAGCCTATTTCCTCCCAGAAACCTTCTTCAAGTCCCTAGATTGGGCAAATATCCTTCTTGTTAGGTTAATGCTCAGGCCATGTTTCTATCTTAGTAATTACCATATTTCATTGAAATAATCTGTTTGGGGTCTGCTTCCTCTACCAGATTGTGCACTCCTTTAGGGTAGAGAATCTGTTGCTATTGTTTATTCATATAGCCTTAGCGTGCAGCACAGGCCTGGCCCATTGTGGGCATTCCACAAGTGTTGACACCATTATGGAAAGGGAAAGTGAGACTTCAAATCCACTTTCTGACCCCTATTACTATTATGTCGTTTTATCTATCATTAAGGTTATCATTCAATGATTTTTTAATGATAGAAAATTATTATTGAATAATTACTGGAATCATATCATGTTTTACTGCTTGATATACTTCTTGTTTTCCATCTGTTTATAAGGAGCAGTCACCCATTCTGTTCAGTAGGATAATTATACCTGAGCCATTTATGAATGTAAAAAAGAGATGAGGGTTTAAGTCATGCTATTTTCATCCTGTATTACTTTGGTCAGATTTCTTATTTATTTTTATAGTTAATGGAATTGAAGATCAGTCCTGAGTATCAAATAAAGTAAATAACATGAAAATCTCATAAAAATGATAAATTTTTCATTAGTAAAATAAGTCATTACCATTCATATTATTAGTACTCTATTACTCATTCAGTGATACTGAATAATGGAATATTTCAATTCAGGTGTAAGATGCCTGTCAAAGTAACTATTTTCTCAAGAAAATAAATACTGTGCAAATGGCTCTTTCTAGAGAAAACAACCTACCCACTCTGTGCTGTGAGAATCTCAAGTTTATATTTTTATTTTTGATTTCGTTGGAGGTTCATTCTTTTTTTTCAGTGACCTACAGATTTCCTGGGGAGATTCTGTACTGCTGACCACTTATATTTCCAATAAATTGTGTATTACAACTTTTAGGGATCCCAAATGCTTTAACTGTACTTAATCAATTTAAATTATCAGAGGAATAATGATACAGTGCTTTCTATCATACTTGAATACATTAATCCAAATAAATGTGATAAATGTGATTAATGTATTCAAGTATGATAGAAGGCACTTATCATTGTGTATGTATTGAAATGTTTTGAATACTTCAGGCACTATGAGGAAAATTTTAGATTATCACTAATTTTAAGCTTAAATTAACCTTTAAGAAATTTATATTATTCCCCTTTTATACTGTGAAAACTAAGGTTTAGTGAGATTAGGTAACTTGACTAAAGTCATATAGACAGCATGCAGTGGTGAAGCCAGGATCTGAATCTGTCTTCAGAGTCCATGTTCTCAAATCACTGTGTTTATGTGCTCTGTTGGATATTAGGGATCTGCTGTATTTCTTTACTGTGGAGAGGGATGAGTGTGGGGACTGCATTCCAGAATACCTAGTAAAGTGCTTAAATTACTTCCTTATGAGTAGATTCCTGATGTTTTGTTGACACCAAACTAAAACATGTGTTTGTTTTGTATGTGATTATTCTGATACCATGAAACTTGAACATCTTATTTTTCTTTATTCCTTCACAACTTTAACGTCTATCTGCACTTCAAACCCAGGTGATCATAAATATCAAACTCTCCTAAGTCACACCCAGCTGGAAAATATGTACTTATAAGAAAGATAACATTATATAACAGTATTGTATTCCCATAGTTATGTTTCCCATGTGACTATAAATTTAAGCCCTATACCACACTAGAGTTATATTACCAGAAAAAATGTCTCTCTGAGAAGTTTCTACCGTGTCCTTGATTTATTGATAACTTCATAAAAAGAAAATTCATGTCATGAACAATTCAATGACTTAAACATTAATTCATAACTGAAACATGAAGAAAGTCTGTATTAAGAAATCATGATCACATGATTATCAATAAATATAAACTCTAATTCAACACAAGACATAAACTGGAATAATTTCTGGGCTCAGAAAATTTTCCAAAGAACTATTTAGAAATTGGAACATACAGACATTGTAGCTCCACAGGAGAAGTTCACAGGGAGAGGAGGACAATAGAAAAATAAAATTAAAAAGTGAATTTAAAGAACATTTTTCATAGTTACTATTGCACAAATACATGCATTTTAAAACTGGATTAAATTCTTGTATTAATCTAAATAAAGTACATGTGAATTCCATCTTTTATGATCGTTCATTGGTTCATTTTTTCCAAGTGATAATCACCTCTTAAAGAAACATTTGATTGTATATTACTAACATCAATGTTCTGTTACAAAGGAAGAAGAAAAATAAAAACATCATATCTCCTATGAGGTTAGGTGAGAATTGCAGGTTGGCAAGTTGGTGTCTATTCTGACTTTTAAAAAAATAAATTTATTAATTCTATTTACAGAAAGGGGAATGGTGTTTATGTCTACTTAGCTGCATGTAGCCTCACAGACTATTGTTAGCACATTCTCCCTCAGAGTTAGCCTATTTATGGTTTCTGCAAAATAGATAAATTCTAAAATAACATTTTAAACATACCTGAACCCAGAACAAGTCAATGCTGAACCTGGTCCCAGATTGGCAAAGGTGGAGTCATGATTCTTGTGGTGGTCCAGGGAGGGTGAACAACATAGTTGTGTCTATGTAGTTCACAGGAACTTTATCATTAGGTAGATAGCCAATCAAGATAATTCCCCTAATTAGACATTAATTAAAATTTAATCTTATCGTTGGGCCAATTATATCACTAATTCGCAAAAGTGAAAGAAAACACAAACAAAAGGCACTAACACAATTCTATAGATTGGTTTCTTTATTGTTTCATTTTTTTTGTTGTTGTTTTTGGGACAGAGTCTTGCTCTGTTGCCAAGGCTGGAGTGCAGTGGTGCCATCTTGGCTCACTGCAACCTCCATCTCCCAGGTTCAAGCAATTCTCCTGTCTCAGCCTCCTGAGTAGCTGGGTTATAGGTGCGGGCCACCATGCCTGGATAAGTTTTTGTATTTTCAGTTGAGACAAGGTTTCACCATGTTGGCCACACTGGTTTCAAACTCCCGGCCTCAAGTGATCCGCCTACCTTGGCCTCCCAACGTGCTGGGATTACAGGTGTGAGCCACCATGCCTGGCCAGTTTCTTCTTTTAAGAACTTGTTCTTCTGAAGTATAATCTTGAGTATATACAGTGTAGTGTCCTGGAAAGCATGATAGGAGTCAACAGGCCAGGATTCTCCTCATTCTTAATTAGCTCTCTGGCTGTGGGCAAACCACTGCACCCCTTTGAGTCTCAGTTTATTTACTTAAAGAAAAGGAGGCTTAGATGATATCTAGGGTCTCTTCAAACTCTAACATTTTTTAAGACTGTAAAGATGGTCTCTAACTTTCAGTGGTTTGACTTTTGCTTTTCCCAC
>CAUYLG010007637.1:0-23707 GCA_963573385.1 Cacajao melanocephalus
AATAGATGCAATAAAAAACAATAAAGGGGAGATCATCACCGATTCCTCGGAAATACAAACCACCATCAGAGATGACTACAAACAACTCTATGCACATAAACCAGTAAATCTGGAAGAAATGGATACATTCCTGGACACTTACACACTCCCAAAACTAAGCCAAGAAGAAGTTGAAACCCTGAATAGACCAATAACAAGGTCTGAAGTTGAGGCAGCAATTAATAGCCTACCAACGAATAAAAGTCCAGGTCCAGACGGGTTCACAGCTGAATTCTACCAGACCTACAAAGAGGAGCTGGTACCATTCCTGTTGAAACTATTCCAAACAATACAAAAAGAGGGAATCCTCCCTAACTCTTTCTATGAGACCAACATCATCTTGATACCAAAATCTGGCAGAGACACAACTAAAAAAGAATACTACAGGCCAATCTCCATGATGAACGTAGACGCAAAAATCTTCAATAAAATATTGGCAAACTGAATCTAACAACACATCAAAAAGCTTATCCACCACGATCAAGTAGGCTTCATACCGGGGATGCAAGGCTGGTTCAACATACGCAAATCTATAAACGTAATTCACCACATAAACAGAACCAAAGACAAAAACCACACGATTATCTCAATAGACACAGAGAAGGCCTTCGACAAAATTCAACAGCCCTTTATGCTAAAAACTCTCAATAAACTAGGTATCGATGGAACGTATCTCAAAACAATAAAAGCTATTTGGTCTGGGATTGCATTTATCTCTTTCATTGACTGATATGGAAATTGAGGCAAGAGGACACAGCAACTCGTCCAAGGTTATTCAGCAAGATGGAGCATCCTAGGAACTAGATTCCACAAATCTTTATTCAGGGGCATCCTCCCCTCCTTCCTCCTCTTCCTCCTTCATCAATATCATCTCTTTACTAACCACTCCCTCTAGACCAGGCTCTGTGCTCAGCCTGTACACTCTGACCTCACCAAATCCCTACAGGAATTCCCATCAAGTAGATACTTGGACTAGCCCCATTTTACAGATGAAAAGACAGAAGCTCTGTGAAGGCAAGTGGCTTCAAGCCAGACCTCAATCCCTTCTAGTGACTTCCTAAGCAGGCTGAGTCTTTTAGCCACCCCTACACTACAACACTCACCCCTGCCCTTTGTGCTGGGATAATCACGCCTGGCCATGACTGAGCTCTTACGATGGCCGATGCACTGTTTAGACACCTACTGAATCCTCATGAAAATGCCCCAAAGCAGGTACTACTATTATCCCTGTTTTACAGAGGAGGAAACTGAGGCTCAGAGAAACCAAGTCCCTTCTTAGCCCACCCAGCAAGTGTGGAGCCAGATTCGATCTCAGAGCCTGTCCGTGGACCCCAGCACTTTGCTGTGTCCATAGGATCTCTGCGGGGAGCCACGGACAATATAAGCCCCCTTTGGAACTCCGTGCACGGTCCTGATTACTAGGGTCCCCCGCATGACAACATCAGCCTCTGCCTGGGGAAGTGACCAGCGGGCTGAACTTCACATTTCCACCTTCACCTCTAAAGAGACAACATCACTTCATTCCCCGTGACCCCAGCAGGCATTAACTGAGCAACTGCTAGGAAGACAGGAACACAGAAAAGCAACAGCCAGGAAGACAAATTTCTGGAAAGATGCCGGAGAAGTAGGAGGATGCACCCATGAGAAATGGGTGATGTTCCCCCAGTGGCGTGTCTGTCTGTCTGTCATCCGCAGAGGCTAAGCCATTCCCCAACCCCACCAACCACCCAGCACAGCCCATGCTCTGGGACAGGAAGCTCCGCTAGCCGGTGAGACCCATCCCTCCGCAGCCCGGCTTTGGCAGAGCCATGACCCCAGGTCATCTCATCTCCGGCAGCTCCGCATGTGGTACCTGCGGGCTTCTGGGTCAGAATCAATTTTCTTCACCTCCATCCGCCAGTGGACAGCGCCCTCAGCTTCCTGCTGTCCTGAACATTTCAGCTTTGAGGGCCATGCCTGGTGGGGGAACGATCTGACCGCCACCCCACCCTGCTGCTGCCATCCCAGTATGAATCTGTGTTGCAGGGCTCTGGCCTCAGTTATTAATAACCATAGTAACAGTCTTTATTTCAAAGCACTCAGTAAGGGTCAAGTCCATATTAAGCTGCTACCCAGCTGAATTATTTTGTCCTCACAGCCACCTTGGAGGCAGGAACACTAAGTATCCCCATTGCACAGAAGAAGAGACTGAAGTTCAGAGAGTAACTTCAGTTATTGGGCGGCCAGATTTCAGCCCAGATCTGCATGGCTCCAAAGCCCCTACCCCAATGGGAGGCAGAGCAGGTGGACTGTGGACAGGGGCTTTCCTGAGGTCCTGGTCACATGGGGAGAAGGCCCACTTTCTTCAGCCTGTCCCAGGACGATGCCTGAAGATTCTCAGGCCCAGAGGCAAGGAGCTCTCTTTTGCATTGCCTTTCAAGGGGTAGGTGTATGGTCCTGGTCAAGTGGCTTCACCTTTCTGAGACTCAGTTGCATCGCCAGTGCCAAGGAGGGTGGTAACACCTCCCTTCCAGGTGTCTCTTCCTGACTGCAATCTTCAATTATCTCTGAACCCCTGACAGAATCCACATAAGACAGAGCGGCTGTGGGAGCCAGGACAGACCCAGTGGAGACGATGGGTCCCCCTGAGCCCACTGCCTCCCTCTGCATGACGGCCCAGTGACCCCTTCTGCTTCGCTCCGAGGCCTTCGCAGTTTTCAGTAGGACAACGAAAAACCGTGCTTTGAGTTCAGGCACAGGAAAAAAAAGTTCATTCGCACGGGGAGTCACAAGGACTCCCAGCCATGTGTCCCAATACCTGCATCCCAAGGGCAGGAGCAGAGCTGTTAAGTCCTCAGTTCAGAGCCCCACACCATGCTGGGGAGTGCGGGGAGCTGGGGCCTCTTCTCGGGAACCTCACAGGCCATTGCTATCACAGCTGTGTTCATCAAGCATCTTCCATGTGTTCGTACCCCCTCGTTTAATCTCACAGCAGCAACCTCAAGGGTAGGTGTGATCATCTCCATTGTACAGATGAAAAAACTCAGTCTTGGTGGCAGTGAACCAAGGAAAGCAATCGCCCAGCCAGGATTGGAACCCAGATTTCTTTATTCCAGGGTCATTGCTCTTCCCCACAGCTTCATACCCTGACCAGCCCGAGACAACCACCAAGTCCTGACCAGCTCCTTCCGCAATCCCTGTGGGGGAGCAAATACCCATCACTTCAGTGCAGCAAAAAGAGGACCAATTTTAGAGTCCCACAGAGCTTGGTTCTGAAAGAAAACACCAGAAGCAAAAGCACCAAAAAAAAACACAGGTGCACTGGACTTCCACCAAAATTTAAAACTTTTGTGCTGCAAACAAGACCATACGATAAAAAGACCATCCACAGAACAGGAGAAAAGATTCCTGATTCTTATATTGAATAATGGATTTGCATCCAGAATAAATAAAGAACGCTTACAACTCAACAATGAAAAGACAACCCAATTTTTTTTTTTTTTTTGAGATGGAGTCTCGCTCTGTCACCCAGGCTGAAGTGCAATGACACAGTCTTGGCTCACTGCAATCTCTGCTTCGTAGGCTCAAGCGATTCTCCTGCCTCAGCCTCCCAAGTAGCTGGGATTACAGGCATGTGCCACCATACCCAGCTAATTTTTGTATTCTTAGCAGACACAAGGTTTCACCATGTTGCCCAGGCTGGTCTTGAACTCCATACCTCAGGTGATCCACCCACCTCAGCCTCCCAAAGTGCTGGGATTACAGGCATGAGCCACCGTGCTCGGCCAAATAACCCAATTTTTGTTAATGAGCAAAGAATATGAATAGATATTTCTCTCCAAAGAAGATATACGAATGGCCAATAAGCAAATGAAAAGATGTCTGACATCCATCATCATCAGAGAAGTGCAATTCAAAACCACGATGAGATAGACTTCCTACCCTCTAGGGTGGCTACAATCAAAAAGGCAGATAGTAACAAGTGTTGGCAAGGATGCAGAGAAACCCAAATCCTCATACACTGCTTGTGGGAATGTAAAATGGTACAGCCACTCTGAAGACAGTCTGGCAGATTCTTGAGCAGTTAAACATAATGTTACTGTATGATCCAGCAATTTCACTGCAAGAGACTTGAAAATATGTGTCCACATAAAACCTTTCCACAGCATTATTCATAATGGCCAAAAAGTGTAAACAATGAGCAAATGAATCGATAAAATGAGGTATATCCATGCAATGGAATATTATTCTGCAATAAAAAGGAATGCAGTACTAATGCACGTTGCAACATGACTGAACCTTGAAATCATACTAAGTGAAATAAGCCAGGCACCAAAGGCCACATGTAACAGAATTCCATTTATATGAGATGTCTAGGAGCTACACAGATAGAGAGTCGATTCATGACTGCCAAGGGCCGGAGAGATTGCTAACAGGTAAAAGATTTCTCTGGGAGAATTTACTGAAATGCTGTAAAATTGAATTGTGGTGATAGTTGCAGACGTATGTGAATATGGAAAAACAATTGAAATGTACACTTCACATGTGTGAATTCTATGATATGAGAATCACAGTCTCAACAAAGCTGTAAGAAAAAAAATCCAGCTCTGGCAAACCCCAGAGCCGTGTGATCTTAGAATAAAGGCTTCCCAGCTCCAAGCCTCCGTTTCCTCCTCTGCAGGATGGGCTAATAGGGAGCCGCGTGGTCTTGCATGAAAATCGAGGCGACAGCACGGCTGGGGCCCAGCACGCCGTCGGCCTCACGCCGCCCGAGGCTCCTTCCGCAGAGGGGACGGGAGTGGGGGCTGCCCGAGTAGGGCGCACGGCCAAGGCCGTGGCTGGCCCTGGACGGCCAGACGGACTGGACGGAGGGGGAGGCTCACCGCCCAGGACGTGATGTAGATGGATGGCTTCGGCCATCCGTCAGGCTGGGAGCGGGTGGCCGGGGAGGAGGCCGTGAGGGAGCCCATTACCGTACACGTGTTAACAGCGCATCCTTTGTACCGACAGCCGCGCGGGCGCGGGCCAGGGCCGCTCCCGGCATTGTCTGCGCGCCGCGGCCGCGCGGTGATGAATGGGCCGCGCGCGCCCGGCCGCCTCCGCCGCCGTCAGGGTACCGCGGGCCGAGGGCGACACCTCGTGGCTATTCACAGAACTGCGGGCCACCGGGAGGGCACAGAGGGCGCAGGGGGACCCTCCCGCGACTTGCCTTTAGTGCGAAGCTCAAGATATTTTATGCAGAACACTTAGCACAGAGCCTGGTGCGTCCAGATCATAATTACAACCACCTTTATTTTCAAGAAAAAAAAAAAAAAACAGGCAAAATGAGTTTCAGAAACGGGGTGGGGGCCAGGCGCAGTGGCTCTCGCCTGTAATTCAACAATTTGGGAGGCCAAGGCAGGCGATCACCTGAGGTCAGAGGTTCGAGACCAGCCTGGCCAACATGGTGAAACCTCGTGTCCACTGTAATACAAAAATTAGCTGGGCGTGGTGGCGGGCGCCTGTAATCTCAGCTACTTGGGAGGCTGAGGGAGAAGAATCACTTGAACCCGGGAAGCAGAGGTTCTGGTGAGCTGAGACTGTGCCACTGCACTCTAGCCTGAGCAACAAAGCCAGACTCCGTCTTGAAAAAAAAAAGAAAGAAAGAACAGGAAAAAGAAAACAAGGTTGGACTTCCAAAAGCTTGGTGGCAAATAATTTTTTAGTATATCAAAGTTCTCTAGGGGATAGATTTATCCTTTTTAAAAAAAATCACTCATTGTTCATCTGAAATTCACTTTTAACTGGGAATGCTGTGGTATTGTGTTTGTGTTTGCAAACCTGGCAACCTGATAACTGGATGACTTTGGATACAGCAGTTCACCTCTCTGCTTCTATAAAATAAGAAGCAAGACTCTAACCCTACACATTTATAACAATATCTACAGGACTGTTTGTGCAAATTAAATGAGAGGATACAGGTAATGAATTTAAAGAAGACCAAGGTCACAGCCAATCAGGGTTAAAACTGTCGAGTCCCTGATCACACCCACTTGCAGAGTTTAGGGAAGGAGTCCAACAGCCACTGAGTTTAATGTGACTCCAGCCCTTTGCACGTTCTGTATTCTGCGCCTGGATGACACTCCCCTCTCTAATGACTTCTGGAGGTTCTCTCTGACACTCTCCTTCCCAAATCGTAATCCCAACACGCATTTCCTTGGAGTTCTCATCTATTTCATCTCAGACCCCTGCCTCCCACCTGTCTTCTACCTGCAGGGACAGGCAGCGTCTTACTCCTCCTTACCTGGCCTGGCACATACTAGACATTCAACTAACATTTGTGGAATGGGTGGATATAGGCATGGCACAAGTCTCAGAGACGAATGCCTTGTAGCATGTGGCAATACCAGAATGTAAGGTCATGAGGGTGGGGGGCCCAGCCCTGTTCCCCTGCTGTAGCCCCAGCATCTAGTAAGCATCTAACAAGACTGGTGTAATTTAATGCAAATTGCTAACCTGACTGGACTCTGTCTGATGCACTGTGCCAAACATTTCATTTTTTAAAAACTTTTTTATTTCCATGGGTTACTGGGGAACAGGCGGTGTTATGGCTACATAAGCGCGTTCTTTCATGGTGATCTGTGAGATTTCGGTGCACCCATCACCCAAACAGTACACACTGCACCCAATTTGTAGTCTTTTATCCATCGCCTCCCTCCCACCGTTTTCCACTGAGTCCCCAAAGTCCATTATGTCATTCTTACGCTTTTGCATCCTTCCCATTTATGAGCGAGAACATACGATGTCATGCCAAATACTTTAAATATTTTCTCAACTATCAACTTTTCACAATGACCCAGGGAGGTGGTTACTATTATTGTGCCCATTGTACAGATAAGGAAGCTAAGGCACAGCAAGTTGGAGCCCTTTGTCCCGGATGACGTAGATGTATACAGAGGAATCGCACCTGAACCTCAGCAGCTGGATCCCGTGCCCACCCTGAAGCCTGAAGTCCACTCAGGGACTTCATAGTGGGACAGATCCTGACATGAACACCATTTGCCACCTTCTCCAGTGAATGACTGCAGCAAATCTCTTCTCTCTGAGTTCCGATTCCCTCCATTCATAAAGTGGAGAGAATGAAATTACCAACCACACAAGATGGTGGTAAACAACAGAAACTGTTCATGGAAAATGCACACAGCAGGTGCTAAATAACTGAGGGTCTTCCTGGTGATCACCGAAGCCCTGGGAAAGCGGCCTCTTAGGGCCACCCATTTGCAAAACAGCACTTTGTGGTTGCTAATTCCTCATAGAAACAAAAAAATCGCTGGAGAGATTTCCATTAGGATTTTCTCCAGCAATTGATGCCCCTGGCATGCTGCAGGGCTGGGGAGTGCCCCTCAGGCACCTGGAGTTCCAGTCCACAGACGGAGGCTGGGGACAAAGGAGGTAGGAGTAAGGCAGGGATGTCTTCAGGGCCCCAGCCAAGTCCCCTCCCCACCTCCACGCGAAGGACAGAGGAGGTGGGTTAAAATGGGGGCCACTCTGGAGGCTTGAGGCACAGTGGGGTGACATCCCATCTGAATCAGGATTCCTTCTGCCCCGATCCTGCCCCACAACCAGCCAATTTCTGTCCATTTGCTCTTCCTACCAAAAATTTCACTGGTTTCCTACCTCATTTTTTTTTTGTTTTTTTTTTGTTTGTTTGTTTGTTTTTTGTTTTGAGACAGAGTCTGGCTCTGTCACACAGGCTGGAGTACAACGGTGCAATGTCGGCTCACTGCAATCTCTGCCTCCCGGGTTCAAGCGATTCTCCTGCCTCAGCCTCCCGAATAGCTGGGACTACAGCCGTGTACCACCACACCCGGCTAATTTTTATATTTTTAGTAGAGATGGGGTTTCACCATGTTGGCCAGGCTGGTCTCGAACTCCTGACCTCAGGTGATCCGCCCATCTCAGCCTCCCAAAGTGCTGGAATTACAGGTGTGACTCCCGACCCACCTCATTCATTCTTTACTCACACATTTATTAAATAAATTTCTGTTGGGTATCTGCTATGTGCCAGCACCATCCATTCTTGGCACTAAGGATTCAGTGATAGACTTGGTTTTTGCCTTTCATAGGGCTCACAGACTAAGGTAGGGACAGGCAGGGGGTTATGGAACTAACGCTAAATTTATAATAATTCAATCAGAGTGACAGGAAAGCCGAGGGGGCTGTGAGCATTCAGGAGATCAAGGAAGTCTTACTGGAGTAGAGGACAATTAGGTGGAGATTAGCAGAATGAGTTGGGGAGATAAGTCATCTAGGGGAGTGGGGCAGAATGTTCCAGAGAGAAGAGATTGGTAGGCAAAGGTCCTAGAGTGGGACTGAGGACCTTCAGTGGATGAAGTGAGCATGTACCAGCACAGGAGAGATGAGGCTGCTGAGGGAAGCAGGGCCAAAGTGGGTCTTGAAGGCCTTGGTGAGGATTTACGGCGTTTGCAAGGGTACTGGGGAGCCACCGAGGGTTTTATGTGGGTAGAGTGGCATTATCAGATTTTCCACAGCATTAAATACAAACTCTTCTCCCATCTGCCCCCTCCCAGCTAGTATGGCTCCTCTCAAGCCCTCCATTCCCCTTACCCAGACTCCTCCTGAATCCCCAATGTTATGCTCTGTAACCTGCCTACATCTTCTGCTTGGATATGCACAACTTGGGTTGCAGCAGCGCACAATGAAACAAGCCCCAGGTTCGGCTCAAACAGACCCAGCTTCAAACCTGGCCTCCTTGGCCTCTGGACCACCTGGATCAGGTCCCTGACCTCTCTGAACCCCAGTTTGCTTATCTGTAAAATGGAGATAATCACTGTCCACCTCATCAAGTTACCATAGAGATTAAATGAACAATGTCTTGAAAGGACCTGGCTCTGACACCTACTGTTGTCTTTCCTCTGTTCCAGAAGTATGCCACCTCCCCCAGGAAGCCCCCACCCCTCACTCCTCCAGCCCTCTGACCACCAGAAGCACTTCCCGTTTGCCCCTGCCCCCAGGTGACAGGCACAGAACACAGTTAGGTGTTGAGAGGTACATCCCTTCCAGCAATCAGAAACCATTCGGGGACAGAGCCCAAGGGGTCTTTCTGGGCAGATCCTCAGAGTCTATCTGTCCAGGGACAGGACAGCTCCTCAAGGCAGAAGAGAGATGGACAGACAGATAGAAGGGCTCTGGGGAGCTAAGCGAGGTCCCAGTGAGTGTCAAGACTCCATGTGCTCATTTTCTGGTGCAGCTCAGGATCTGGAAAAGCTGAACCTCTTAGGCCAGACTGATAAACAGGCTGCCAGCTTACGGCAGGGAGCACAATCCTCCGATGTGACCACATCCCCCAGATGGTGGCTGAAGGGCTCAGGCCTCAGCAAGTGATGGGTGGGGCACCTCAGGCAGGAGAGAGACTGCACCCGGCCCCATCTCAGCAAAAAGGTCCCACATGTCCACCATTCCTGCTCTCAGGAATCCAGGGTTCCCACCCCTACCCTAGCAGTCTCCCACTAATGCCTCAGATGCC
This sequence comes from Cacajao melanocephalus, assembly GCA_963573385.1. Taxonomy (NCBI): domain Eukaryota; kingdom Metazoa; phylum Chordata; class Mammalia; order Primates; family Pitheciidae; genus Cacajao; species Cacajao melanocephalus. The sequence continues at coordinate 9,545 of CAUYLG010007637.1, forward strand.
CACGTTGCTGTATCTCAGCAGCCCTGGGTAGCCAGGAAGAGAGGCTGGCTTTTGGGCTTCCATGACATAGGGTGTGGGCAGGATAAGTCCTGGGGCTCTAGAGGGGACTGGAGCACAGAATGCAGAGGGATGGGCAATGTAGTGTCCCCCACGCTGGTGACCTCTCCCAGGTCTCTTCCTCAAGCACACCTCAGACACCCCACCTGTCTCTGAACATCGGTCTCATCTGCACAATCATGACCCATAATATTCTGAATTAATAATTCCAGTAAAGTTGACACCCTCACCCCTACCATCAACATCAAGAGTCTGGCAGGAACATCAGTAACAATAGCTACCAGCAGCACCCACTTAGCTCCTGGCAAGTTCCATAGAAATTCCACAATCTTTTTGGGTAAAGAGACTGACTACAGTGGGGGAGTCACTTGCCTAAGCCCAGGTTACCAGTAAGAAAAGACCAAATGAATAATGGCCCCAAGAAGTTAACACTCACTGGGGGCTATTATTTTACCACTATTCATTTACCTGAAATGCTCAGCTAATGCTCACACTCGCCTTGGGGATTATCATCCCCATTTTATAAGAGAGGAAATTCAGATTCAGAGAGGAAAAGCAACTTCTCAAGGTCACACAGCAAGTTAGAAGAAAGGCTGGGACTCAAGCCCAGTTCTCTGGATGTTAAGACTGCCGGCAGAATTTCTAGATGAGGTGAGAAGGAGACACAGGATGTCCCACCCAGACCGGCCTCCATCCTACACCATGAAGACACCTTCCTTCCCTCTGCCCAGAAGTCGAGTCATTCCTCCCTTCTCTTTTAAAGGTGGATTTCTCCTCCAGCTCCTCCCTGCTCCTCCCACCTCCCCCAGCTGCCACCCCTCTTCCCAGAGCTGCCTCCCTCCCCCCTCTCTCTCACGCTCCAGCACAAAGAGTTGTCAAGGTAACCGCATTGCCGAAGACTCTCTCTTTGTCTGGGGCCCTGGGAGGAAATGCAGAAGCCAAGTCGCTGCTCAGTGACCCCAGATGACCTCCACAGGGAAGGACAGCCCTGGACCATCTCTTCAAGGCCCGCTTGCCCCACCCCACCTATTTCAGCCAACTGCACCCTGGTGGCAGCTCCAGGTTGCAACCCTCCAGCTCCCAAGGTGCAAGAGGCTGAGTGAGGAACGGGAGGAAGTGTCTTGGGGAATAACTTCCTGGAGATACACTGCAAGAAACACTCAGGGAGAGGAAACAGCAAAGAAAGAGCACACGACGTGCTTGGTCCTGGGATGGACACTGCGGATGGTATAAAGAATGGCATCCACCATTGTGCCTGACACTGCAAAGCTCCTTGGGTGACGCTGAGCGTAGCACCGACGGAGTGCTTAAGCCTTTGCCAGACACTGAAGGGGTACTGGGCACAGCCCCCACTTTGTGCTTCCCTCCGTGCTAAGATGATGGAAGGGTGCTGGCCATGAGATGAGTTTGAGAAGGAATCTTGGAGAGGCAGGTGTTTGAGTCAAGTCTTGAAAATCCCTTATTCAACAATGAATAAGGTTGAAGACACTGGATGGGGGAAAATCAATACTCTCAGAGCTAAGTACTAACTATGTACCAGGCATGTCCCTTGCCTTCAACAGCAAAGTCGAGATGTGAAATCAGACTCATCTGATTCCATGTTCCCTTCCCCCCTGTCGTGATAACTGATGACGTTCCAGGTGGTAGAGTCTCCATCAGCCTGAGTCCGTGGGTGAGGAGGATGTGGAGCAGAGTCTTCACCAGTTTGGTTGGTGGAGACTCGGTTTTTGCCGGAGGCGTATGCCATGTACACAGAGCACAAGCAGGAAATCAACCTCAGCCACTCTGTGCTGTTAAAATCTGAGCCAGGCTGGGCACGGTGGCTCCCGCCTATAATCCCAGAACTTTGGGAGGCTGAGGTGGGTGGATCACCCGAGGTCAGGAGTTTGAGACCAGCCTGGCCAATATGGTGAAACCCCATCTCTACTAAAAATGTAAAAAGTTAGCCGGGCGTGTTGGTGGGCTCCTGTAATCCCAGTTACTCGGGAGGCTGAGGCAGGAGAATTGCTTGAACGGAGGCAGAGGTTGCAGTGCACTCCAGCTTGGGCCAGAGAGTGAGACACCGTCTCAAAACAAAACAAAACAAAAAAAAACCCTGAACCAGTAGATTCCTTAAATAACTAAAAGTAGAGCTACTAGTTGATCCAGCAATCCTACTACTGGGTATCTACCAGAGGAAAAATAGTCATTATACAAAAAAGATACTTGCACATGCGTGTTTATAGCAGCACAGCTTGCAATGGCAAAAATGTAGAACCAGCCCAAATGATCATCAATCAACGAGTGGATGAAAAGAAATGTGATATATACATGTATATATACCATGGAATACTACTCAGCCACAAAGAGGAATGAAATCAAGACATTTACAGCAACCTAGATGGAATTGGAGACCGTTATTCTAAGTGAAGTAACTCGGGAATGGAAAAACCAAACATCATACGTTCTCATTCGTGATAGTTTGGCTATGAGGACGCACAGGCATAAAAATGATAGAATGAACTTTGGAGACCCAGGGGAAAGGGTGGGAGGGAGTGAGGGATAAAAGACCACACATTGGTTACAGTGTGCACTGCTGGGGTGATGGGCACACCAAAATCTCAGAAATCACCACTAAAGAACTTATGTAACCAAACACCACCTGCTCCCCAAAAACCTGTTGAAATAAAAATAAAAACTAATAAATTAATATTTAAAAACCTGATCCACTGTAACTGTGAATTTAGAAGCTACTAGTTATACTGCAGCATATCCCAGACCACGCTGACTGTTACATCATCAGAGTGAACCAAAACCCTGCAGCTGGCCCTCATTGGCTATCTCAGGCCTTGAGTCTCATCTCTGAACCAATCACTGTAGAGGGCAGATGATAGTGATTGGCTCAGAACCTTGGCTCAGAACCAGGTCTGTGCCAAAGAGTACTCTGATTGGCTCAGACCTGGTTTGCCGGCCATGCCTACCTCCAGTGATGGAGGAGAAGGAGTCAGCTCTACCCATGTTGTTGGGCTTGGCATGGACAGAGATGGCTCAAGGAAAACGACACGCTGTTATCAGAAAGAGGAGCAGTTGCTAAAAAGGAGATAGGAACAGGTGTCCACTTTGAGGGCCCCATAGCCAAATGCTGTGCAAGAGATTCCTACGCTGACTGGGAGACAAGTTTCCAGGCTTCTTCTTCTTACAAGTCTCTGAAATTTGCCTGGAAAAAGATTCTATTGATTTTTTATGGGTAATGTAGCTTCTTCCCTCAAAGAAGTCCTTTGGTTGCTGGGAGGCCTGCCAGGCAAGTGGTTGGCTCTCCCCAGGAAAGGTGGCCAAGACTAGGCTGGGGTAGGGAAAGCAGGGAGAGAAGGAATGGCCAGCTGCCCCTAGCTGCCCAGGGAGAGGGAGGAGGCCAAACTTGCTCAGAGCAATAGTTAGAAACCAGCGTGGACTCCCCTTTGAGCCTTCTTTCTAAAACCCAGATATTTTCCCTTCACTTACTTCTCTCCTTAAAAACCTTACATGGCTCCTTGCAAACTAAAATCAGCACTGATTGGGTATCTCCTATATGCCAGGCACTGGACAAGGCATTCCATTTATATTGTTATTCCCCTTTAAAAACGTCATAAGCAGCTATTAGAGTCTTAACCCATGAAAAATACAAGCAAATGAATCCTCAGAATCACAAGTGGGAGACTCAAAGTCACAGAACTCAAAACAGAGCTCCTAGTCTTCATCCTCCCATTCGACTTGCCTTTAAAAAAAAAAAAAAAACTACAAAAAGTGAAAAAACAATCTGATGAATACAAAAAGAAATAAAAGAGATAATTAACCTTTACTTGCCACATGCATTCTAGCTAGCCTCCCAAGGAAGTACCATTACCTCTTCGTTGGACATCCAACCAGACTTTTTCTATGGTCAAGTAATATGTTTGAGCATTTATTATGGACCAAAAATGTGCCAGGGCATTAGAGGTTATTCTCAGAGAGACTAGTTCTCAGGAGTGTACAAATTGCCATGCAATTCCATCTATTTTTTTAAATAACCTTAACTAGTCAGAGCAGACGGCTGAAGAAACTAACAAGTAAACATTGATTGCTAAAACCCAATAGGTTAGGTCTCTTTCCCTTTCCAGCTCCAAATGTCCCAACAATCCCCACTTCACCCAGAGGTAAGCCAAAGTCCTCACATCCACCCAGAGGCCCCGAAGGATCTGGTTCCTTGGTCACCTCTCCAACTTGGACCTCACCTTCACTTCCTCCAGCCATAACTCACTTTTTTCAAAAGGCCCCCAGCACGTCCTGCCTCAGAGCCTTTGCACGTGCTGATCCCTGTCCCTGAAATACCCTTCTCCCAGACGCCCCCAGGGCTCACATCCTCACCTGCTTTTAAGTCTTTGGTCAAATGTCTCTTTTCCTTAACTAAGCTGGACTCTCCCCATGCCCAATCAACACTCCACACTCCCATTTTACCTTCTTTGTTTCCCCATAGCATCTATTACTCTTCAACATACTATGCAAACCTTGTCTTACCATCTTCCTCCACTCGCTAAAATGTAGCTTCAGTGAAATGAGGAATGTGTGCCTATTTTGTTATCAGCTGAATCTCCAAGGCCTTAGAACAATACCTGGCATACAGTGGGTGCTTAAAAAATGTTTGTTGAATGACTCCATTAATTTACAGAGGCCACAGTTCAGGCAGCAACATGGCTCAGACAAGACTGAATATTTTTTAGAACATGTGGACCTCTTTCTCTTTGGAGCCGGCATGCAGCACTGTGAAACTTTAAAGGATCTGTGGTCAGGCACGGTGGCTCGTGCCTGTAATCCCAGCACTTTGGGAGGCTGAGGCAGGTGGATCATGAGGTCAGGAGTTCGAGACCAGCCTGACCAACACGGTGAAACCCCATCTCTACCGAAAATACAATAATTAGCGGGGCGTGGTGGTGTGCACCTCTAATCCCAGCTACTCAGGAGGCTGAGGCAGGAGAATCGCTTGAACCCGGGAGGCAGAGGTTGCAGTGGGCCGAGATTCGCCACTGCACTCCAGCCTGGGTGACAGAGCAAGACTCTGTCTCAAAAAAAAAAAAAAAAAAATCAGCATTCCAGGAGGAATACGGGGTTGGCGGGGGGGGGGGGTGCAGTTGAAGGGGACTTTTTTCCAAAGTCATTTTCCACAGATCCCCCTTCCCAGCTCAACCCAGGGTTGAGGAACAAGGTCCCAAATCAGAGGAACCTCAAGTCAGATATCCTCAATCCATTCCTGAGTGATTTCCCGTCTGCTGGATCTACCAGAAACAGGGGCCCTAGAAATTTAAAAGCTAAAAGCAGGAGTCTTCGGGGCCCAGCTTGCGGGGGCAGCTCAGGCTTGTGCTATGCGGCTGGCGCTGCAGGCTCAGGTCTCCAAGTATGATTTATGCCTAAGGCTGAACTTTATTTTCTACTTTTTTGGATTCTGCTCTGATTTTTTTTCTCCTTGGCCTTTTCCTGGGTCAATGCAGTCCTGATATTTGATTTACTGTTAACAGTATTGGCTGCATAGGATTGAGCCAAGAAACGGAAGAAATTGCTTTTTCTCTCTTTCTATCTCCTGGTTGACAACTCAGTCTTAGCACCAGGTTTGGCCAAGCTCTGTGAGAGCCAGGGGAGACAAAGGGAGTTGGATTTTTGTGGCTTTGCAGCTAGAAGGTGACCCTGGGAGGGAAATGGGCAAGGAATTGTCAGTGAAAGGGTCTCGTGGCTGTTATCCCTTCGAAATAAGATAAAGATGTAGAGTGGGGGGAGGGGGATTAGGAGTATAGGCTTCAAAGTCAACTAGCCTTGCGTTTAAGCTGTGTGGCTTTGGGCAAGTCACTTAACTTCTCTGAGACTCAGTTTCCCCATTCTTAAGACAGAGGTAATAATCTCTTCCTCGAAGGTGGACTTAACAGTGATCATGCATAAGAAACACTTTGAATCAAAACTGGGTTATTCCAGGAGCACAATTTATTGCACCTATTACTGTCACCACCATCATCACCATCCTCACTCTATTATTGTGTCATCTCTGTTCTGTCCAAATAAAGAAACAAGCACTCATTCAATTCCCTGGAAAGGATCTGAGAAGCCCAGAGACTTTTTAAGTCGTTATTTATTGTGGTAAAATATACCAAACATAAAATGTATTGTTTTAACCATGTTTGAGTACGCAGATCAGAAGCATTAAGTTCATTATTTTGCCACCATCGCCAACATCCACCTCCAGAATTTTTTCATCTTGCCAAAGAGAACCTCTGTACACATCGAACACGAACCACCCGTTTCTTCCTCCTCCCAGCCCCGGTAACCACTATTCTACCATCTGCCTCTATGAACTTGACTGCTCTGAGCACATCCTATGAATGGAATTGTTCAGTATGTGTCCTTTCATAACTAGCTGATTTCACATAGCATCATCCCTTCAAGGTTTGTCTATGTTGCAGCGTCCGTCAGTTTCATTCCTTTTTATGTCTGAGTAATATTCTACTGTATGAATATGCCACATTTTGTTTATCCATTTATTTATAGATGGACAATTGAGTGTCCGTCACCTTTTTGCTATTGTGAATAACGCTGCCACGACTCTGGATACTAACACTCTCTCTTCTCCAAAATGAAGATTAAGCTGCAACTATTCCCTGGTGCTCTCGGCAAGTACTCAGAGTTTCTCCTCTTGACTGTACGTGAAGCCAAGCCCAGGAAATATTATGATCAGAAACAGACACTTCCCTGCATTCATGGTGCTCATAGTTGCATTGGGAACAAAGAAACCCACACCCAAAAGGAGACGTTGCTGCCAGCTGTAACTGAATGCTATGGAGGGGGAAAAAAGAGAGGTCTGTGAAAGAGAAGAAAGGCAAAGTCCTGCTTTATCTGGACAGGAGAGATGCTCTCAGAAGGAGCCTCTGGGGTAGGAAGAACCTCCCAGGAATTTATCCCACAGTTCAGATGGCCTTTCCTCTTCCAGTTTGGTAGCATTAAATTATTTATTGTGATTTGACTGATTGATAGAAGGGGTGATGGGTCAATTGATTCCAGTTCTACCACTAACTTTAGGCATAAACTCAGGCAGTTTCCTTTGGCCTCAGTTTCCTCCCCCATAAAATGAAGACAAGATGCTTTCTCTGACTGCATCTGGAGAGGTCTGGGAATCAGGTATGGGATGAGTGAACTGTGACTCATCTGGATGGAAGTGATAAGACACCCATGTACGCTTAGTGGGGAAAGGAGAGATTCGTTGGTTCTCAACATTCGTTTGGATGTAGAATAGTTCAAACATTCAAAGGGAACATTTTCATGTTTCTCCCTTTCTCTGTTCTTCCCTCGACGCATCACAGTAGCCTTAACTCTCTCCTACTCCAGACACACCTTCTCCTCAGTGGAAAAAGAGCGTGTGTGCCAGGTTCACATACCCATCTCACGGATGGGGCTCTCACTGGCTCTGCTTGGGTCATGTGCTTGCCTCTCAGACCAATCACTGTCACCAGAGGGATTGGATGCTGTGATTGGTCAGCCCTGGGCCATGCCACTAACCACTTTCTGCAGCCTGGGTGGGGAGAGTCTATTTCTAGGAGAAGGGCAATGGGAACGCTCTCTAGGCAGATGAAAGCCAACAGTCCACGCCAGGAGGTGAGTGTGTGTTGGAAAGATTAAAGTGACAGCAGGAAGGATGAGAATGATTAGTCTCAGAATAAAGAGACATGGCTGCCTGCAGCTTACACACAGACTTACTCATTTAATAGTCTTTTCACAGTGCATGGTAATCCTGCCGCTCCATGCTGGAAACCCGGCAAGATCTTCCTGCTCTGGGTGCTGCGCACAACTCTGAGCTCATTTTGTACCCTCTCTCCATCTCTCAATGCCCCAGTCCCACTGCACCTTTCTCTTTCAAGATTGTGTCTCTCTCCTTCCTTCCTCAAGGTCTTTTTTTCCCTTTTCTTTTTTTTTTTTTTTTTTTTCAGACGGGGTCTCACTCTATCACCCAGGCTGGAGCGCAGTGGCACAATCTGATCTCCGCTCACTGCAACCTCCGCCTCCCAGGTTCAAGTGATTCTCGTGCCTGTCTCCTGAGTAGCTAGGATTACAAGCGAGTGCCACAACACCTGGCTAATGTTTGTATTTTTAGTAGAGACGGGGTTTCACCATGTTGACCAGGCGGGTCTCAAACTCCTGACCTCAAATGACCTGCCCCTGCCTCAGCCTCCCAAAGTGCTGGGATTACAGAGCCACCACCCCTAGCCCCTCAAAGTGTTTCTTCTCCTAGAATGTTCTTCCCCCCACTCTTTAATCCCAATCAATCTTCTGGTCTGTTTTCCCCCCCATACACCACAGAAACGACGCCCACGTGTTTTTATTTCTCTTGCCCACCGGAGTTCAGCAGGGCACATGGCACAAAGTAGACAGTCAACAAATCCTTCTGAGGGGAGTAAATACATGAGTACTTATTATTCCAACAGTTTTAAAAAAGTCATGACTTTCCTGCCTTCGGTACACAGATTCCCTCATTCTTTCATTCCTTCAATATTGCATCATGGGCTGGGAGATGTAACAGTGAAGCACAAAGCATTCTTGCCTTCAAGGAGATGCAGGTTGGGAAGAGGGCAGAGTCACACCAGAGTTGTCACAGAGCCATCATGGGGGGTTGAGAAAGCAGAAAACAAGACTTGAGAAGACGACAAACACTCCACAGAGAAGGTGAATCCAAGACGAAAACTGATAGATTAATAGAAAGTAGGTGGATGAAAGCAGGCCAATTGTCATGGGGAGGGGGAACTGGAGTGGAGAGTGGGTAATTCTAGGCAGGACGAACAGTAAGTAGAAAGAACACTGCCCGTAGTCGGGGGTGGGGAGAGAAGAAGAAGAGGGGAAGAAAGGGAGAGGGAGCATTTGTTGTGGGAGAGTCAGTGTGAAGATTCAGAGGCTAAGTTTGGAGAGCGTGAGATGCACAAAGCAAACCTGGAATTGCCTTTGAAGCCATCATCGGGAGGCTGGACTTGATCCAATGAGGCCATGAGACCCCACTGAAGTACATTAAGCAGGGGTATGACACGGCCACATTGTGTATTGGAAAGAAATCTTCTTCATCTGGCCCGTCACCTTGGGGACTTGGGCTACGAATTAATATCCGTTTAAGGGCTTTGATTTAGACAAATGAATGACTCTATAGTAGAAGCGGCTGGGCAAGTCTGACAATTCTCCACCTTTTGAAGCCAATATCATCATCACTGACTTTTAGGATCCTCACACCATAGACTCCCAGCAGTACCGACTCCTGGAAATAAATACTGCCTCACAGACCCAGGAAAGTGGGGGCAAAGTGCTTCAGTATTGCAAAGAACTACGGAAAGCAAAGCTGGGTGTGGTGGCAAGAGCCTGAAGCCCCAGCTACTTGGGAGGCTGAAGAAAGAAGATGGCTTGAGTCCAGGAGTTCAAGTCCAGCCTGGGCAGTGGTCTCAATAGCAAGACCCTCGTCTCAAAAAAAAAAAAAAACTACATAAAATAAACATAAGGCCTATGGAAACCAGAAAAATATAAGATGGAGCCCTTTAGTCACAGCTTTGCAGAGGACTGGAACCACAGAATTATAAACCAATAACGTCACTCTGTCAGCGCACGGGGACTTGGCGGGCTTAAACAACCCTTATGTCCTTATGAAATGACATAGGAGTCGTCTCTGGGAGGTGGCCCTGCTCTCCCTAAACCTTCTTTATATGGAGTCCCATCTCTTTCCCTTCAGTGGCTGTCTCTGTGGATGCTGCCCCCATACCTCAAGACTGCTGTACCCTATGGCAGCTACCAGCACCCCACTGGCACCAGTGTATATCTGGACCACGGTCTTGCCTGCCAGAGGCATAAACATCTTCTTAGCTAGTATTGGTCCTTAAGGATAAATGCTGGGTTTTTTTTTTTTTCTCCCCTCCCAGGGTGCCAGAGTTCAACTCAATTTTCTCAGATTAAATAAAATTTCAAAGTGTCAGTCCCTGGCAAACGACAAGTTGGAGGATGGTTGATTTTTCTAACCCGATCGTCAGTCCAATTACAATTTTTAATCTGTATGTAGATAATGGTGAACAAAAACCCCATAGAAATGTCAAGAGTGAGGAGGTTATTAGCTTAGTTTTAATTACTGCCGATCATTCTTAGCAACTGGAGGGACCCAGCAAATTAGGGAAAGGAGGCATTCCTCCAGGAGAGTTCAGCGGGGCCCCTAGACTGCTGTTCCAGCAGAAGCTGTCCCTGCAAGGGAACATGCTCTGGTCCAGAGAATGCACATCCCTCCCCGCCAGCCCTGCCGTGACGTCCTGTGGAGAAAGGCCGGTGGACTTGGGCACAATCAATCTGGCACCAGCTGATGAGATGTGATCTCAACCCTTCCTCCTTCGGCGTCCCTCCAGGCCACCGCCTCTCCCTGGCTCCCCCACCGCCTGTGTCTCAAACATACTACGTGCTTCTTCTTTTGTCTGGATAAAAGTAGCACATGCTCATCATGTGAAAGAAATTGGAAAACGGAAAAAGGTGAAATGTGGAGGGAAGAAGAAAACCTAGTCTCACTACCCACAACTGCTAATATTTCGGGGTAGTTCCAGTCTTATGTGTGTGTCTTACATAAATACACATACACATATATTATATATGTATATAAAATATACAATAAGTACATATTCAATATTAAATATGCATAATCTATTAAAATATTTACATATACATATTTTATTCATATATTTATACATAAATATATAAATTTTGTAATATAAATATATAGAAATAATGTATAACTAAGAAATATACCCATTTATATTATTTTGACATTTTATTATAAAATATATAAATATAACAGATAATTATAATTATTAATAAATTATAATGTATAACTGTAATTACATATATAATATATATGTATATAATGTATATGTAATTAATATATACGTAACAGACAAATTGGAATTATCTACAGTACTACACATGAATTTTTACACCCCACTTTTTACCTTACATCATATCACAAACATTTTCTTGTGCCATGAATATTACTTGCAAACATCACATTAACGGCTACAGAATCTTGTGTAGCTTCGATACGCAGTAAGTTTCACTAATCCACCTCATTTTTGCACATACAAAGCCAGTTCACATCTTAAAAGAGATGTGACAATTTTTTAGGTTTTATATCTCACACTGCTTTTTTTTTCACATAAAGTGGTTTTCTATGTTATTATAAAGTTGGTAACTATCATTGTGGTGAATTATCTCACCTCTACCCGTATTTTTGAGGATTCAATTTGTGTCAAGCACTGTTCTAAATGGTTGAGATGTAAAAATTAAAATTCTTCAAGGATTACAATCTTCGAGAGTTTCTGACCTTATAAAATACAGCTTTCATTAAACTGAAAATATGTGTTTAAACTAGCCATTCTCATGTTATTGGACTTTTGGGTAGTTTAATATTTCTCAAATTTGAATGTAACACTGCCATGGACATTTTGTATGTAAAGTATTATCTCTCTTCTGAATTATTTCTTTGTCTTCTTATAAATTCCTTCAAATGCATTGAATGGATCTAAGAATATTAATATTTTTAATAAGAAAACTGGTTTTCCCTAAATGGAGTTTTGGGGGGTAAAACCGGTCTTGAATCCTCTCAACAAAAGTCACACAAAAATAGACCCTTCAGGGGCTCTATCAAGAGATTCCCTGGAAACATACTACTACTTTTAATACTTCAAAGTTTGTCAGAAGTAGGTAATGAAGGAATAACAATATCTCATGCATGAATAAGCTATACGATTTTTTAAACTTCACATTTATTATTTAATTTGTGAAAAAAAAATTGGAAACTATAAAATAGTCCTTCCCAAAGTTTAGTATAAGCATAACTCGTAGTCGGCAAAGCGATTTTGGGTAATACAGACGTCAACCTATTTTGAATTTTTTAGCATATATATTTATGTTTTTGTGTGTTAGAGAAACATACGAGTTAACACGTCAAACCCACACTTCCATAAGATTAGAGTTTAGAAATGGACTAAGGAAGAATAAGAAGTAGGTTAAAACTCAATTCGAAGCAAGACATTAAGCAGAGATGCATACAAGCCACCCATGAATGTAGCAATCACGCAGAGTTTTGAAGGCAGCAGGAGATACTGTGCATATCAATGCGACACAGAAGCTGGTGATGAGATTGTTACCTTCCTTAGCTGATGGAATACCAAAATGAACAGAGGCAAGGGGATGGTTTGAGACCAGACTGGGCAACACAGCAAGACCCTGTCTCAAGAAGAAGAAAAAAGAAAGAAGGAAGAAGAAAGAAGGAGAAAAGGAGGAGGAGGAGGAGAGGAGGAAGATTCGAGATGTCAGGGAACGTGCAAGGTATTAAGTATCCATGTAGTGCAAAACTCCAATGGCCAAACTTTAAACTTTCCTTCACTCAAGAGATTAAAAATGAACTCTCAAGCCTTTTTGGCTGCACATTAAAATTACCTGAGGAGCTTTTTCAAAGCGCGATGGCTGGGCCCCTCCCTTAGAGGTTGTGTACCTATAGGTCTGGGTGAAGCCTGGGCATCAGCGTTTTTAGGGCTCCCTCACTGGTTCTCATGTGCAGCCAAGGCTGAGGAGTTCTGGTCAAGGTCACCTTCTTTCTGAACACCTCTGGATGTCGTCCTGTCCACAAAATGGGGATTCGAGTCCATGTCCGCACTGGTCTCCCTCTGCATCGGCATTCTAAAAATTTCCCCAGCCCTCTGCTGGCAGGATAATGAGGCTAATGACCAATCAACCCCTAATGAGGATTGATTCGTTTATTAAGCAGCAATTATGTGCCAGGTGCTTCCCCCTCCCCAAGCCCAAGGGACTCAAGGGCAAGCAGGAGACGACCTGGGGAAGCCTGGGGAAGAGGGGGCAGCCAAGAGAGGGCAGAGAGCCTGCTGTACCTCAGGAGGTCTTCTGGATGGGTTTGGGGTCGAAGCACAGGGGCCTGCTGGAAACGCAGCAGCAGCTCATGTAAATACTCAGCCTTTAATGAGGCAGGGCAGACTCGAGCCTGGATCAGATGTACGTGGGAGAGAATCCCACCCGAGCATGGCCAACGAGCTTCCAGGCAGAGAATGTGCTGCAGGAAAGTGGGATGGAGGGAAAGGGCAGCCTGTAGGGAGAAGAAACCCAAACCAGAAGCAAAGGGCATTAGGGGAGGGAATCACACACAGTTCAGCAGACCATCTGGGTCCCTCTTGAGACTCTAGGGTATGGAAAGCCCCCCACCTCCACAGGACAATGAGAACGCAAATGGGAGAAATTGGCCTGCACAGTCCTCGAGAATGAGGGATAAGGTTTAGGAAAGGATTTCCCACTCACTCTTCTGCTGAGACTCCCTGCAATACATCCCCAAAATTATACCCCAATGGGAAGCAAAGTTCTGCTTATCAATGAGTGGACAATCGTCAGATCCTCCTGCTCCTGGGTTCAGTGACAGACCAAGCTGAAGGATGCAGCAGAGAGGTGGGAGCAGACACTCTGTCAAGCAACATGTTCTTTGTCTCCAAAATCAGAGCCTATTTTTCATCCTGAAAAATTCGGGTCTTGGCATCTTGGAAGCACACAGTAAATACTTCTAAGCATGAAAGATATGAATGGGATGAGTAGGTATGACACTGATTGTGGTAGAATGGAAGGGATGAAGTGGAAAGGATGGACTGTATGGAATCAACTGCAATGCAGTAGAATGGAATGGAGTGAATTCAAGTGGAATGAAATAGTACAGAAAACATAATACACTGGGGTAAGATGGAATGGGAATGATGGAATAAAGCAGAGTGAACTGGAATGGAATGGACTAGAGTGAAGCAGAAGGGAATGGACTGGGGTGGGGTGGGGTGGAATGGGATAGTGCAGGATTGACAGAATATAGGAGATGGGATGGGGGGTGGGGTGGGTGGGGTGGGGTGAGAAAGCATGGGATAGGATGAAATGAGATGGGATGGGATGGCAAGGGTTGAGGTGGGAAGGGAAGGGATGGACTGAGATGGAATGGGATGGAGTGGAAAGAGAAGGGATGGGAAAGGATGGAAAGATTTGGAATGGGATGGGGGAAATGCGAGGGGAAGGAAGAGTAAAGAA
>CAUYLG010007638.1:0-17207 GCA_963573385.1 Cacajao melanocephalus
CACACAGTAATAGTGGGAGACTTTAACATTATACTGTCAATATTAGACAGATCAACGAGATAGAAAATTAACAAGGATATCCAGGACTTGAACTCAGACCTGGAACAAGTAAACTTAACAATTATTTACAGAACTCTCCACTCCAAATCCACAAAACATACATTTTTCTCAGTATCACATTACACCTATTTTAAAAGTGACCACATAATTGGAAGTAAATCACTCCTCAGCAATTGCATAGCATTTCACAGGTTTAAATACAATATTGGTTGGCTGTTTGTTTGTTATTTTCATCCCTTATTCCTTCCTGTCTCCATTGTTAAGCACAATTATTGGCATAAAAGAGGTTTTGAATACCCATTTTTAGACTGCATTCTAGCCTGGGCAATAGAACAAGAATCCTGTTCTCTCTCCCTCTTTCTCTTTCTCTTCCTCTTTCTTTCTCTCTTACATTCCTTTTTTTCTTTCTTTCACTCTTTCTTTCTTTTCTCTCTTTTTCTTTCTTTAAAAAAAAATAAAAAATAAAAAAAGTGTGACTTATGAAATCTATTGCACAAACCCTCTATCGCATCTCTATGAAAACTTCTCTTAAAATATAAATTGGTAGCAGACATTTTTGAAGGTAGCTTAGACAGGATTACATATGGACTCAACAAATATCATTGAATTCAGTAACAAGAACTATTTCCCCTTTTCAGAGCTACCCAAAGTTAGTCACTTCTTGTTCTTCACTCATAGTAAACCTGTGCATGCTTCAATAATTAAAATCATCATATTGAACATTATTTTCAGTCTTGATTTTTAATTATACAAGTAGTACACTATCATATGAGATATAATGCTAGAGTTCACTTCTGCCACCACCCACATATCCAGTTCTTTTTACAAGTTAGCTGTTATCAATTTATATATACATTTCCTGACTTCTTCTAATGGATTTGCACACATACAAACACATACTTTGTAGATATATTGATTGCTTTTTTACAGTTTTTAACATATTGAGGTATCAAATATGGGTTAGAAATCAAAATTTTTTTTCTAGTCCTTCAAATGTTGCATAGCACTGGAATGTATGAGTTCAAAATTGTTTTTTTTTCATTACTGAAGGCAGGACATTTGGTTTGTTCTGCTGTTTTCTCTAATACAAGCAATTCTGCAGTAAAATCCTGAAACTGTCTCCTGTGTACTTGGGCAAATGTATTTCTAGGTTAGATACTAACTGCTGGTTCCTAGAAAATATTTATGCCTATTTAATTATAATATTTGTTACCAAATATCTTTATAAATTATCTATAATAATTATATATCCATCAGCAGTGTAAGCACTAATCTATTCCTCTTAGTCTTTCCAATATTTAAGATGCTTTATTACATACTAAATTTTAAAAAAATTCTTTATTTATTAATGTATCCCTGTTCTTAACATATTTGACAAGATTCATAGGTGTTAGTTAAATACTTGTTGAATAAATTAGTATGTTTACAAATGTGAGAAGACTGACATAAAATGATCAAATACATGGATAATATTTTGCAAGTCACTAATTATATCCTTGGAATTACTAAAGCCAGACTAGGAACAAATGAAAGGACTCAAGATATCTGGAATGTGTCTACATTTATCATTTTTTAAACTGAATAATCTAAGTAGTATACATATCAGAACAGGTAATTTAAGAGATTCTCATATTTGTCAAAAATATATGATCCCCAAGTTTTAAAAAGTATATTTAAATTCTGAAATAATAAAAGCACTTGGTAAGCCATTCCTATCAACTATGGTAGACCATCAACTATTACAGAGACACAGTTTTTCCGATTTCAAGATTACAGGAAACACTGAGGTTAATTGGATAATGACTCCAATGGTTGATGATCTACTCTAGTTGGTATCTACTCTAGAAAAATACTTGCCCAAGTACAGAGGAGACAGTTTCAGGAGTTTGCTGTTCTTGTAATAGATCTTGTTCTTAAGAAAATAGGTCAAAGACACTACATTGAATTCCAATTGGGGAACAATATGACACCTGAGATAAAAATTTCGAAGTGTCAAATTATTTTACCTTGAAGGTTTCTATTAAAATTTAAGCAAGAGGGGAACCCTAAAGCTGGAAATTAGCTTAGTAAATTTACTGGCAAATAAACTATGCATAGAATCCTAAATGTTTGGAACTACTATTTTTTCTTACCATGTCAATAAACAGATGGCTCCAGTAATTAACTTTTGTTGAAATTCAAAATGTATAGAAGATTTCAGTTACAAATTAACTGGGTCACAAAAATCACCACCAAGTTTTTATTTTTTCATATAAATAAATGTTAGTCTTCTACAAAGATAGCACCAGCACAAGGGGGAAAGCAATTTCCCATGAGAATTTGCTCTACATCTCCATCAAGTCATACCTAATTACTTAAAAGTAGAAATCAGCTCAAAGCATGTGCCATCAATTGACTACGTTTCCTGAGTTTCAGCTATAATGAAAACCTTGAAAAGAAGATGAACCCTCTGCCTGTCAGCTACTATAAAAACATATTCCCCAAGGAGCTCTCTTAGTACTTTAAAAATGTTCTCCATGCAGGGATTTCCCTTTTTACACAGGCTCATATAGCTTCAATTCTTTACAAGTCTCTGAGGAATAAGAAGATAAGGTTAATACTTTCCTCTGTAAGATGATGGGTTATCACTACCAAGGTTTTGATTTTACAACTGAGTTTCTTGCTTGATTTTGCATTTGTTTTATTTTTCATGGAATAAAATGTTTGTTTTGTATTATCAGAGAGTAATAGTAAAGTAAGATTCCATTTTCTTCTTGAAATGCTCCACTTTTAAACTTGGAAAGTAGATTTTCCTCTGGATGGAAACATTTAATTCCCATTAGTAATAACTATAATAATACAATGTGTATAGTGGCACCCATATATTAATGAAATTGCTAGAATAGTTAGATTTATTGATTATTCAGACAGTTTCAACTTTTCTGGTAAATGAAAGTCATGTAGTTCAACTACATAGTAATTAATAATTTCTTGTCAGTGACTGTATTATACTATAGCCTATATTTGGCCACAGTGTTACTACTAAATTCATAGATTGTATTCTTCATCTCTTTTCTTTCCACTAAGTCAATACAAAAATCATCCTGAGGCAGATATGTTTTTAGATCATCTAATGGCTAAGTTACAAAGGTCTAAACTTGACTATTTGAGTAAATTTAAAAATCACCCCCTCCTCCACAACTCTCTCACATAAATCATCAACTTAGCAAAACTGGTCTTTAATCAACCATTGCTAAAATTCATTGTGAAACTGATTTACTTGCATGGTAAAATGTTAATACACCAGGCTATCAAAATGAGATATATACACATTTCATAAACATAATTGTAATAAATTGGTAGAATGTTTCATTATTAAATAGAAGAAATACATGTTAAAAGTGCTCACTATCCAGTTCCATGTATATTTAGACTTTATCCATGCTTTATAAATGCTGCAGGTAAATAACAAGGTCTACTTGAAATGTAAAATGTAACTTCAAGTTGATTACATATGCAGATAATTGTTAAGAATGCCATGTGTGTACCTATGTAACAATCTTACATGTTCTTCACATGTACTCCAAAACCTAAAATGCAATACAAAAATAAAATAAAATAAAAAAGAATTCTTTTCTTTGAATCTCAGTACATTAAAAATATCCAGGAACACATTAAAATCCAGTTGCATTTAAAAATATGATTCTCCTTACATAAGCAGAATATGTATGGAAAAAACATGATACTCTTTGACTTTGAAACTATATTCTATTGATATTGCTAATTTTTAGAAATAGTCTTATACGTGATAAAATTTCTAAGTATACATATTGGGTTTTTAATATTTACTTATTTTTAATTCATTAAACATATGTTAATTAAATACCCAAATTTTATTTTTAAGAAAAGTGAGAAACTTCAAAATAAATATAATAGCATTATTTTATGTGAGATGAATGTGGGAAAAAATGAGAGCAGTAAATTATAATTTGCCACCTTGTTATGATTCATAAAATTGCTAGTGAGTGGATACAAGATATTTCCAAGTTCTACGGATAAAAGAAGTAAAGAGTAAAACTGTTTTTTAATTGAAAGAGAAAATTCTGCCTTCCTGATATCAGTGTAAAAAGAAGCTCAATCTAGTTTTATATTTTGCCAACCTAAATATGAAGTTCAGATAACTGATCTGGATATGTACATTCTCTTTCACGTATTTATAGCACTTTGTTCATGCCCCTATTTAAGCACCTACTTCATGACTCTTTATTTTCATTTCTTCATTTCTTTTTTTATTTTTTCTTTTATTTATTTATTTACATATATATATAAAATAAAAAATAACTACTTTTTTTTATAAAGATGGGGTTTCACCATGGTGGCCAGGCTGGTCTTGAACTCCTGACCTCAGGTGATCCACCTACCTCAGCCTCCCAAAGTGCTAGGATTACAGGCGTGAGCCTCCGTGCCTGGCCCTCATTTCTTCATTTCTTCATCATTTTGTAAGCTATCAAAATCAGGCACTTAGTCAACTCCACGGTTTCAGCACCGAGGACAGAGCTTCTGTTAGTGAATTTCTTCTTGGGCTCTACCTTTAACAAACTTATGATGTGAGGACAATGTAGGCAGTACAATGCAGTGAGTTAGGTAAGATGATAAGGTGCATTCAGATATGAGAATATGAATGAGAACTTAGGTGGGTGGAGGTAAGTACTATGCATTGAGATTGGAGAGGTAAGTAGGAATTAGATGGTGTAGACTTTCTCAGCCACCTCTCAAGTTTAGAATTTATTCTAAGAGATTAATCAGGTAAGTTAATTGAGTTATCCCATCTAATTTTCAATTCATAAAGTTCAATTTGGCTATCAGGAAATATGTGTCATATTCTACAAATTTTAAAATCAATATCTGTATTTAATAAATAATATAACTGCAAGTTTTGTATGGTAAAAGTCATAAAGTTTGGAAAAGTAATTCTATTTTCAAAATACTGAATCATCAGGCTAACATGCACCCATATTATTTCTTTTTTTTTCTTTTTAGATATTACATTGTTTCATTCTCATCAGGTAATCATTCAATCAATTTTGACAGAAATCTCATACCTAGAAATCAGTCTGTCCTATTCTGAAATGTAAAATAATTACATCTTTTTAAAACAGAATTATTTTCCTTTTTCTTAAAATGACATTCCTTTTTTAAAAAATCATACAAAGTTCTGATGTACATGTGCAGACTGTACAGGTTTGTTACATAGGTATACACATGCCATTGTGGTTTGCTGCATCCATCACTCCATCATCTACATTAGGTATTTCTCCTAATGCTATCCCTCCCCTAGTCCCCAAACCCCCAACAGACCCAGGGGTGTGATGATCCCCTCCCTATGTCCATGTGTTCTCATTGTTCAATTCCCACTTATGAGTGAGAACATGCAGTGTTTGGTTTTCTGTTCTTCTGTTAGTTTGCTGAGAATGATGGTTTCCAGCTTCATCCATGTCCCTGCATAGGACATGAACTCACCCTTTTTTATGGCTGCATAGTATTCCATGTATATATGTGCCACATTTTCTTTATCCAGTCTATCATTGATGGGCATTTGGGTTGGTTTCAAGTCTTTGTTATTATGAACAGTGCCACAATAAACACATATTATTTCTTACAGTACTCACAGGTGAATTGTGTGTATGGCTGCATCTCTGGGTTTAAGTGAAATGTGCCAATGCAGCAAGACACAATTATTACCAATATGGCTTTGAAGATACCATCATTATTGGAGTGCAGATCAATATTGAACTCTGCATTGGAAAATTATTCTAAGTTTTACATTCAAAAGTTAAACTATTTCTGCTGGGACCACTGGACTTGTCCGTCTGGGAAATTTTCATAGATATATTTTAACATTATCATTAGAAAGTGTCCTTCTATTTGTGACATATTTATAGTAAACTGAATACAATAATATTGGAACTAATTTTTCTCTGGTAACTTATGAATTATATTAACTTCATTTTCTCATTAACAAAAATGAAGTGTTCTTTCCTTAGCTTTGAAGCAGAATGGATAAGATTGAATATGCTTTCTAAAGGTGTGACTACAGAGAATACTTGTTTGATTTTCCCATAGCATTTGACTCAGTTTTATGTGTATAGTGGGCAATCAATGACTATCTTTTGAATAAAAGAAAACTTATGATTATTCAACTCATTTTAATTGTAAGCAATTCTGAAATGGCGCAAGAACTGCAGTAACTAATTTTAAAAATTTATTTTTATAAGTTTTCACCATGTTATTTACTCTTAATTGAAATTATGTTTTGTGCCATCTCATACAAAATGTCAGTTTTGAATGATAAATGTTCTCCACAGGTACAGGTTCAAATACCAGTGAGAGTGATTAAGCTGTTAAAGTACGAACACTGCAGAAATTATCACTACAGCAGAATTTCCTGAAATGTGGAAGCAAAGGGAAAGAGCACTCAGAATCACCTGATTGTGGTTGTTCAAAACAGACTTATAAGCCCTATCATCACAAGCTTCCCAAGTCAGTACATGTGGTAAATGGAGTCTGGGAATGAAATAGAACGTTACTAATATTAATAGTCATTTCCTTTAGAGTAAGTGCTATCACTGTGATTATCTTGTAAAATTTTTCTTCCCATAATATGTTGACTATAAAATTAAATCCAAAGTTTTTTTTCTTTTTTAATGAAGTATTACTCTGTTGCCCAGGCTGGAGTGCAGTTAGTGCAACCTCCACCTCCCAGGTTCAAGCAATTCTCCTTCCTCAGCCTCCCAAATAGCTGGGATTACAGGCGACTGCCACCACGTCCCTCTAATTTTTGTATTTTTAGTAGAGACGACATTTCACCATATTGGCCAGGATGGTCTTGAACTCCTGAGCTCAGATGATCCACACTTCTTGGCCTCCCAAAGTGCTGGGATTATAAGCAAAAGCCACCACACCCAGCCCCCAAGTTATTCTTATTTTGAAATTCATTTGGTCTATTATCAAAGTCAAAAATGAAACCTCTGTTGACTACCTTTTCTATACAGTGCTTTTAACTCTTCCTTTTTCCTCAAGCTATTTCTTCTTCTATTTTAAGAAGAAGCCGTGGAAGGTAGAATGATCCCACAAAGACGTCCCTTTTCTAACCCCTGGTACCTGTGAATATGGTACCTCACATGGCAAAAGAGACTTTGCTTACATGATTAAGGTTAAAGACCTTGAGATATGGGAAATTATTTGGTATTATCCACGTGGGTCTGATGTAATCACAAGAATCCATAAAAGCAACCAGCTATGGTCAAAGGGGAAGATGTGACTAAGCATGGAAAAAAGACAGAGAGAGATGCAATGCTGTCATCTTTGTAGATGGAGAAAGTGGACCCCAAGCCAAGCAATGAGTATCCTCTAGAGGATGGAAGAAGCAGGAAACAGATTCTTTCCTACTACCACAAGAAAGGGATGTAGCCCTAGTGATCTATTGATTTTTAGACCAGTGAGATCCCTTCCAGACTTCTGACTTCCAGAATTTTAAGATAACAAATTGATGCTGTTTTAAGCACTACATTTGTGGTAATTTGTTATGGCAGCCATAGTAAGCTAGCAGAGAAGGGATTCGCTTTGATCCCACCTATGTTTTCTAAATTTATAATCCAAATACTGATATAACTGGTAGCTGACTTGCTATCCTACTTACTACCAGTTCCACTTTTCAAGCTATAGCTAAGGATATGAGAGATTTACAATAAATACACTTATGCATGCAATATACCAAGGTATTTAGAATTGAAGATTTTATCACCAAAGTTACGTTTGTAACATGCACTTGTAACTGCTGGGAAGGTAATATAGTTTAATAAAGTAGAACTTGGCTTAAAATAGATCTATATCATCTATCACTTAGCTATGGAGGTATTAGACAAACACTTCTGCTTTTATCTGGAAAGCAGGTATGACAATGCACAGCCTTCTTTCCCAGGAGATCTGTTTTATTAAAATAAAACAAAATTAGAAAATAGACCTTTTGGACTTTAAAGTGTTCTACAAATGTATGACATTTAAAAATGTTACAGTAAAGTATCCATGGAAATTAAGCTACCTTAAAATAAACCAACATAAGGAGGAAACAGAGGAGGATTTTATATACTGTATATGCTCTCCTTGAATACACAGGCACAATACATCTTAAGATTTTTGATTACTTTCCCAGATTTACTCTACAAATGGTACATTCTCATTACTCTTTTAAAAATTCTGGAAAATAAAACTTATTTTTATATTTGTATTACACCTCACATTTACTATAGCCATCTAATCTAAAGGGACGAATAGATGATGGTTTGAGAGTTACATTTTAAATGCACATCCTTTGTTTTCTGAATCCACAAGGTGTTTCTGAATAATTTCCTATTGGGTATGGAAGCCTAGATGTCTGTGTTAAATATATATGTTTTACAGATGTATCCATCTGGGATCAGCAGCCTGCAGAAACAACTTTGCAAAATTTTCATCTTTGCTTATGCTTAAGGGAATTGGGTAAAAATGACTAAAACTGGTAATATATAATTATGTGACATATGAAACACCTTGGCATATAATTTTGATTTATTCACAAAATTAGTAGCTACCTAATATGAACTGACAGGCTGCTCTATACCTGAGATGTAGAGGAGAATTTATACATATGTATAAAGTATCTGAAGTCCTGATCTGAGTTGGGGAAACCAGCAAGTAAACCACAAAGTGTGACAGAGGATTACAACAGATCTGTGAGAACGCAGATTATCGCTGTGTAAAAGCGAGGTGGGTTTTGAAAAGAGAGCATGATCTTTTATTTGTTTAAAAATGTGGTTGAAATACTCCAAGTCAAAAAGAATAGCCTGGAGATGTGATTGTGTATCCTAAATGGGTGAATTTGGAAATTATAGTATTGTTTTATTTTAAACAAAAAGACAACATAATATGCATATGATATATGAATATGACATGACATTATAGTATATGACCATATTATATATATTTATACATATACATATATGTATATGTTAGAAAAATATTTTAACTGTGGGGTGGACAGATTAAAGTTAAGAGAGACTAGGATAAACCTGGTACACAAAAGGTTATTGTAATGGTTCAGGAAAAAGGTTATGGTCTAAATAAGACAGAAGTTGTAAGAGTGAAAAAGAGAGGACAGAATATGAGAGAAACTGAGAGGGTTGTGGTAGAAACAACCAGGGTTTGGTGACTAATTAAAGGTAGCAAATTTGGGAGACACTATAAAAATGACTTCAACTTTTCTGCACACCTGACTGAAAGGCATGCACTCTACGAAAGTAGAAAATGGCAGAGGGGTGAAGGTTTTTTGAATATTGTGATGTCTGGGATATCTAGGTGGCACTGTCCAGCTGAAGGTTAGAGACAGATAAATGTAGCTCAGGAAAGACATCCATATTAAAGCAATCAATTTGAAACTAATGTCTACATACCTTTTAAACTAAATGGGTAGCAGAAAAAAAAAAAAGAAATAAAATGATGATATTGTATTAAACTAAATAAAATACTTCAGCACAGCAAAGAAAACAGAGTGAAAAGGCAAAAAATTATGGGAAAAAATATTTGCAAGCTATATATCTGATTAGGAGTTAATATCCAAAAAATATAAAGAACTTATATAACACAGTAACAAAAACAATAGGAAACGAATAATCTAATTAAAAAATAGGCCAAGGACCTGAATAAACAATACTCAAAACAACAACAACAAAAACTCATTCAAATGATCAACAGGCATGTAAAAAGGAACTTGATTTCACTAATCATCAAGAAAATGCAAATCAAAACCACAATAAAATATTGCCTCACACCTGTTGGAATACTTACTATCAAAAAGACAAAAGATAGCTGGGTACAGTGGCTCATGCCTGTAATCCAAGCACTTTGGGAGACCTAGATGGGCAGATTGCCTGACTTCATGAGTTAGAAATCAGCTTGATCAACATGGCAAAACCCCATCTCTACTACAATTACAAAAATTAGCCAGGCGTGGTGGTGGGCCCCTGTAATCCCAGCTACTTGGGAGGCTGAGGCAGGAGAATCACTTCAACTTGGGACACAGAGGTTGCAGTGAGCTGATATTGCACCACTGCACTCCAGCGTGGGCGACAGAGCGAGACACAGTCTCAAAAAAAAAAAAAAAGAAAAAGAAAGAAAAACGATATTAAGTGTCGTCAAGGATGTAAAGAGAATCTTTGTATACTGATGGGTGGGAAAATGGCATAGCAATTCCTCAAAACGTTAAAAACAGAACTACCCTATGAGTCAGCAATCCCTCTGTTGAGTGTACACCCAAAGGAAATGAAATTAATATCTTGTAGAGTTACCTGCACTTCCATATTTATTGCAGCATTATTCACAATAGCCAAGATATGAAAACAACCTAAATGTCCATCCATCAATGGATGAATAGTTAAATGTCTATCCATCAATAGATGAATAGTTTTAAAAATGTTTTATATATATACAATATATAATAATTCTTAAAACTATTCTAGTAATACTCTATTGTGTCTATTCATATATGTATGTATTAAGATCTACCCTGTTAGAAAATTTCAAATATATAATACAGTATATATATGTATGTATATATGTAAATACACACACACACATGAACACAATAGAGTATTATTCAGTCATAAAAAGGGAAATCCTGCAATTTGCAACAACATGGATGAACTTGGAATGCAATAAACCAGAAAAAGAAAGACAAATACTGCATGATCTCACTTATATGTAGAAGCTAAAATAGTCAAAATCAAAGAAACAGAGAGTAGAATGTTGGTTGCCATAGGCTAGAGGAGGGGAAAATGAGGAGATATTAGTCAAAGGGCACCAGATTCTAGTTATACATGATTCAAAAGTTCTGGGGATTTAGGCACAGCCTAGTGACTATAGTTAATAATACTGTATTATATATTTGAAGTTCTAAAAGGGTAGATTTTAAGAGTTCTCGCCACAAAATTAAAAAGAAAGAAAATGACAACTATATGAAATGACAGATGTGTTAACTAGCTTAATGGCAGTGATCATTTCACAATGTACACATATTTCAAAATATTCAGCTGTGTACTTTAAATACATAAAATTTTTATTTGTCAATTATACCTCAATAAAGGTGAATAAAAAGAATAAATGAGATGAATACGAATTGCAGATTAATGTAAATTTTTCTGAGAGCTATAGTTGAACTAAGGTTGTTTATAAATCCTTTTATACTTGAAAAGTAAATAATGGCAAGCCACAGAGATAACTAGGATGGGGGAGAGCTCAAAGGAGATATTAGTTTTCTTTCAATATTTTGAAATTTTATAAGAATAACTTGTATAATTAAAAGTACTGAAAAGAAAGAAGACTCCATTTCTTTCTGAGCTATTTTCCAAAACCATCTTCTCAAATGATATGGATTAGGCCCGTTCTTGACATCTTCATCTCTCTTTTAAACCCCTTTGATTTCTAGGCATCCACAAACTTTTTTAGTTATCATCTCTCACTGTGTTTATCAGCATAGTTAGTGATATCATAACCTCTAGTAAACATTTAATCCAGAAGAGATTAAATATAGACTATCTTCATAAATGGTAATTTGCTGTTTTGTTTTCTTTGCTAGATACATACAAAATCCCACACAGGGTACATAACTGTTTTGTTAATTAAAAATTTTTCTGAGTTGAATTATCTTGTCAACAGAATATGTATTTTAACTGGCTTTGAATATGTGTAGTTATGTTGTGACTTTGAACAGATTTAAACGTACACTTAGAGAAACCCATTGTAAGAACCACTTCATGTCTCCCATTCACACTTCCACATGAACAAAAGAAGATACTGAATGATCTTGAGAGTATGCACAGACCATATGCTTCAAAACTCCACGGAAATAAAAGTTAGTTAATTTAGGAAGATGCTTAAGAACTTGACAGTTTAAACATGACCAAAAGAAGCATTTTAAAAAAGGGTAAAGGAGATGCTCAAAAGCAAAAGCAAACAAAGGAGAAAATTAAATAATGCTTCATGCAAGGCACAATAATGATCAAGTTAAAAAGTTGTAAAAAAAAGAAAGCCAGTATGTATAATTTACATAAGTTAACCACAACATGTACTTAGCTATTCTTTTATAAACAACTAATACAAAAAAAAGATTAAAACAACACATCACCAAACATTAAGGAATTATATTTAGTAATTTAATTATTCAATTATATTAATACCAATAAATATAATAATAATTTACTAAGAACTTACTCTATGCAAAACACTATTTCAGTTGTATATATGCATTATTTCATAGTTTTAAAAAGTATCCAGAATCCACAAAGAACTTAAACAAATTTACAAGAAAAAGAAGCCCATCAAAAAATAGGCAAAGGATATGAACAGACACTTCTCAAAAGAAGACATTTACTCAGCCGACAAACATATGAAAAAAGTCCATCATCACTGCTCATTGGAGAAATGCAAATCAAAGCCACATTGAGATACCATCTCATGCCAGTTAGAATGGCTACCATGAAAAAGTCAGAAAACAATAGATGCTGGAGATGATGTGGAATGTATATACACTTGATTGGTGGGAGTGTAAATTAGTCGACACGAATTTAAGAGGCTAAATTAGTTTAACCATTACAGAAGACCATGTGGCAATTCCTCAAGGATCTAGAACCAGAAATACTATTTGATCCAGCAATCTCATTACTGGTTATACACCCAAAGAATTGTAAATTACCCTACTATGAAGACACTGCAGATGTATGTTTATTGCAGCACTGTAATAGCAAAGACTTAGAACCAACCCAAATGCCCATCAATGATAGACTGCATAAAGAGAGTGTGACACATACACACCATGGAATACTATGTACCCATAAAAAAGGATGAGTTCATGTCCTTTGTAGGCACATGGATGAAGCTGGAAGTCATCATTCTCAGCAAACTAAAACAGGAGCAGAAAACCAAACACCGCATGTTCTTACTCATAAGTGGGAGTTGAACTATGAGAACACATGGACACAGGGAGGGGAACACCACACACTGGTCATCAGAGAAATGCAAATCAAAACGACAATGAGATACCATCTCAAGCCAGTTAGAATGGTGATCATTAAAAAGTCAGGAAACAACAGATGCTGGAGAGGATGTGAAGAAATAGGAACATGTATACACCATTGGTGGGAGTGTAAATTAGTTCAACCATTGTGGAAGACAGTGTGGCAATTCCTCAAGGATCTAGAACCAGAAATACCATATGACCCAGCAGGAGGTGATAGGAAGTGGGGGGCTAGGGGAGGGATAGCATTAGAAGAAATACCTAATGTAGATGACGGGGTGATGGGTGCAGCAAACCACCATGGCACGTGTATACTCATGTAATAAACCTTCACGTTCTGCACATGTATCCCAGAACTTAAAGTATAATAATAATAATAATAAAAAGAAACTATCCCTTACTATACAAAAAGAATAGATCTAACTACTCAAAGTTTTCAAAACACACTTATTTCCCTCAAGTGATAATATCCAAAGTGATAATATAAAACAAAGAAGTTTGTTATATTAGAATAACAATAATAGTCTTGTGTATGGTAAGGAAAATTATCTTATACATTATAATTCTATTATTTTTAAAAACTCTGTTGCACGGGAAATGAGGGTGCTGGTAACACTGTGCACACATTACCTGGAGAATTATGTTATGTGGATATTGCCTTAGTCACAATTAAGAAAAAAGTCTCTACAAAGTTTTCCTTCTCCTGGTTGCCATGCTCAAACACCAATTCTTTTATTAATGATATCAGGATGAGAAAAGCAGATACACATTAAATAAACAGAAATTAGGGTCAGAAGTATATATGATCTAGGTAGTTTTACCCTGGGAGAGAACAGAGGAGGTTTTGAAAGGGGCTTGTGAGGATAAAAGATGAAGACCAACTTCAGTGGTCTGAGGTTGTATTTAGGTCTATGTACCAAGACTTCCTGCTTAGGGACTTACTAAGTACTACCTGTCACATCCCTGTGAACTTTCTCAGTCATTGTAAGAAATGTATGAAGACTACTTCAGCTGATCTGTCTGGTGGTTACTCCTCAATTATGTCATAGAAAGACTTACTCTCCTGCTGGTGTAGCTGTTGTGAGTTGAGTAGCCACTAATTATACCAGAGTGACACAGTAATCATTTTCCCTTCTTTTTACTGTCAATCGCACCTAGGATAAGAAGACAGTAAAGTTAACATTTCATATGTGTCTGTGTGTGTGTGTGTGTATGTGTGTGTAGTTCATAATGTTAACAGTGTATTAATATATACATAATATTATAGATATAAAATTATTGTTCTTACTCTTCTAAATTATTTTTTAAGAGACAACAAATGTGTATGTTTATAGAGTACATGATGTTTTAAAATAGGTATACATCATAGAATGGCCAGATTGAGTTAATGACCAAAGCATTACATCACATACCTATTTCTGTAGTGAGAGCACTCTTAGCAGTCTTCAAGAATTCAATACATTGTCATTAACTACAGTTACAATCAGTATGTTGTACCTTAGATCTCCCGAATTTATTCCTTTTTAACCGAATTTATTCTGGAGAGATGTTGGTCAAAGTTAAAAAGGAATAAATTAACTGAACATCTGGAGAGATGTTGGTCAAAGAGAGAATTTATTCCTTTTTAACTTTGACCAACATCTCTCCAGCCCCACCACCACAGCCCCACCATCCCACCAGCCTCTGGTAACCAATACTTTACTCTTTGCTTCTATGAACTCAATTTTTTCAGATTTCACAGAGTTTCTGTTCCTGGCCTATTTCAGTTAATGTCCTCCAGTTTCATCCATGTTGTCACAAATGACAGCATTTCCTTCTCTCTCTCTTTTTTTTTTAAGGCTAGTGTTCCATTGCATATAAATACTACAATTTATTTGTTTTTACTGTTCTTATTTTTTCACGTCATTTTCCCCCCACAAACTAATTGTATTCTAGAATGAAAACAAAGCCCAACTCAAAATGCTTCTCTCATACCACCTTCCCACCTGCCTACTTTTTACTCATTCTTCAAGACTTAAGTCACCATTTTCCCCAGAATGCTTTCCTTGACTCCATGTTTCCTCATTTTTCTTTCTACAGCCAAGAATTTTCACATCCTGGGAACACTTATGTCACAGCACTAATGGTATGTTTACTCAGAAAAATTTTTCTGAAAATCACTGACTCACATTGACCTTAATGTGACCTGATTGGTTGGCCAGTACAACAGTCCCTCCTTATCTGAGACTTCACTTTTTGTAGTTACAGTTACCTGTTGTCAATGATGATCAAAAAATATTAAATAATTCATAGGTTTTCAATTACATGTCATTCTCAGCCCTGTGATGAAGTCTTGCACTCTCCTGCTCAGTCATGCTTGGGACATGAGCCATCCCTTTATCCAGAGTCACCATGCTGTGCACGGTGCCCACCTATTGGTTACTCAGCAGTTTTCTGAGTTACCAAATCAACTGTAACAGTGTCACAGTGCTTCCGTTCCAGTCATCCTAATGTTACTTAGTAAGTTTTCCAAAGTGCAAGAGTAGTGATGCTAGCAATTCAGACATGTGAATGAGAAGCTAGAAAGTGCATTCTTCAGATAAAAAGACAAGAAAAAACTGTATGCTGAGGTTGCTACGATCTAGAGTAAGAAAAAAATCTCCATCTGTGAAACCGAAAATAAGAAAAATAAATCTACACATAGCATATGTAGAGTTTGGTACTATCCTTGACTGTAGGCAACCCCTACAGTTAAAGGGAGACTATGGTATAACATAATTGATAGATTAGCACCCTGAATACATGTATGAATCAGTATGACCCAATATTGTCATTTAAAAAAAGCCCAATTTCCTGGAAAATAAAAAAGGCCAGGACTTATCTGAAATGAAGAGGCAGAAAGCTCTAGTTGATAGCCTCAGGTAATCTGGAAAACCGATTTCCTAAAACTGTTGGGTGGCTACTCCTTTCTCTTCAGTCAGATTAACCACAAATAAAGGAAATTCCATTAAAAAAATCCTGAGAGTCGGAGAGATCCAAGATGGTCACTTAGTAACAGCTCAGGATTGTAGCTCCCAGTGAAAGCGCAGAGAGCGAGTGGACGCCACATTTTCAGACGAATTTTTGTTGCCCACAGACCGGGAGATTCCCAGCGGAGGAGCCACACGGGTCGCCAGCGTGACTTTTTGGCCAGCGCGGCTGTTTTGCCGGCGCCCCAGCATGGCGCTTCTCCGTGTGGAGTATACCGGACGGAGTGCCCTTTGAGTCAGGCTCGGCTGGTCCCACCCCCACAAGGAGAACAGCAATTGGAAACGCTGAGGACTGAGAGTTTCACAGCAAGCACAGCCGAACTGGGAAGGTCCAGCTCTGTGGGGAAGGGGTGTCCACCAAAGGAAAACTAAGAAACAGAAAAAACTTTATCACCAACAAGCCAGACGTCCACTCAGACCCAATCTGAAAGTCGGCAATTACAAAGACGACAGGTGGATAAATCCACAAAGATGGGAAGAAACCAGTGCAAAAAGGCTGAGAACACACGAAATCAGAATGCCTCTCCTCCTACAGGGGATCACAGCTCCTCATCAGCAAGAGAACAAGGCCTGATGGAGAATGAGTGTGATGAACTGACAGAATCAGGCTTCAGAAGGTGGTTAATAAGAAACTTCTGTGAGCTAAAAGAACATGTACTAACCCAATGCAAAGAAACTAAAAGCCTTGAAAGAAGATTTAACGAAATGCTAATAAGAATGGATAACATAGAGAGGAATATAAATGAATTGATGGAGCTGATAAATGAATTGATGGAGCTGAAAAACACAACACGAGAATTTCGCGAAGCATGCACAAGTTTCAACAGCTGAATTGACCAAGCAGAAGAAAGGATATCAGAGGTCGAAGATCAACTCAATGAAATAAAACAAGAAAGCAAGATTAGAGAAAAAAGGGTAAAAATGAATGAATAAAGTCTTCAAGAAATATGGGACTATGTGAAAAGACCTAATCTATGTTTGATAGGTGTACCTGAATGTGACGAAGAGAATGAATCCAAGCTGGAAAATACTCTCCAGGATATTATCCAGGAAAA
>CAUYLG010007639.1:0-14441 GCA_963573385.1 Cacajao melanocephalus
GAAATATTTTATAAATTATTTTTTTTTTGTATTTAACCCAACAAAACAATTTCTTTGGGTGTTGGTATTTTTTTTTTTGTTTTTTAAAAAAAAAAAAAAAAAAAACAACTCATTAAAGCTGATTTTTGAAAACCAAGGTACATATGCAATCTGTTTATTCACAATTTATCCATAGTAGGGACCTTATTTTAAGACTAGTAATTAGGCCAGGTGCAGTGGCTCACACCTGTAATCCCACCACTTTGGGAGGCCTAGGCGGGCGTATCACAAGGTCAGTAGTTCAGGACCAGCCTGACCAATATAGTGAAACCCTATCTCTACTAAAATACAAAAAATTAGCCAAGTGTTGCAGCACACTCCTGTAGTCCCAGCTACTCAGGAGGCTGAGACAGGAGAATAGCTTGAACCCAGAAGGAGGAGGTTGCAGTGAGCGGAGATCGTGCCACTGCACTCCTGCCTGACGCCCAGAACAAGACTCCATCTCAAAAAAAAAAGACTAGTAATTAAGCAATCACCTTTAGTCTAAAGCGATTTCTCTGGGATCTTCCAAAATATTTTATTATTCAAATTTATTATTAGTCTTAATTGTTAAGAGTTAGGAAAATAAAGGCTAAAAAATAAATCAGCTAGTGCCAGCTTACAGGAACTAGATGCACTTGGAAAATAAGCACCAGTATTCAAATCAACTTACATAATGTTACATAATTTGTATGAGAAAGAGAAGTGTAAAAGAAGGGGAGGTTGTTAGCACCATGGTACTTCTAAGGGACACTAACACGTCCTTAAAAAGTTACTCCCTGAGAAAAGTCGATTGGTTATTTTCTGATCATTTGAGGTTCAAGGAGTGTGAAAAAAGAATACACTCCAAAGAAACAAATTCTGGGTTGTTTCATTTTGTTTCAGGGCACAACCCAAGATGTGCAAACATGGAAAACAGTGACATTACAATGACAGCATAATAGGTGATTTGTATACCAACTCTTACTTTGACCTTTCAAAATGTATAGATACAGACTTTCTACTGATTTTATTGAATTATTACTATAGTCACCATAAGTGCTAATATGTTGCCAACTATGTGTTCCTATTTATAATGAGTAAGTAATAAGATCCAACTGAGCTGTACAAATTCAAAGCTGTATAGCAACCTTAGGAATATTATAGCAATGTTACAATACATGAATAGAAGCTATAAATAGAAGTTGCAAAACAGTATCTCAAAATCATTTGGAAACTTAACCTGCTGGCTATCTATATCTACATATTGTTCATTGATCCTCAAGTTATAATAGTCTCTTGGTAGAGAATTCCATGCCCTATATTTTGTTGATGATGCACACACAAATTCTGAGGCAACCCAAGTGCAGTGACTCAGGCCTGTAATCCCATCATTTTGGGAGACTGAGATGGGCAGATCTCTTGAGGTCAGAAGTTCAAGACCAGCCTGGCCAACCTGGTAACACCTTGTCTCCACTAAAAATACAAAAGTTAGCCGGGCATGGTACCACATACCCATGGTCTCAGCTACTCGGGAGACTGAAATAAGAGAATCACTTGAAACCAGGAGGCGGAGGTTGCAGTGAGCCAAGATTGTGCCATTGTACTCCAGCCTGGGTGACAGAGCA
Source organism: Cacajao melanocephalus (assembly GCA_963573385.1). Lineage (NCBI taxonomy): Eukaryota > Metazoa > Chordata > Mammalia > Primates > Pitheciidae > Cacajao > Cacajao melanocephalus. The sequence goes on from CAUYLG010007639.1 coordinate 1,626, forward strand.
AGACCCTGTCTTTTAAAAAAAAAAATTCTGAGGCATAGCCACTTCCTCCCTATATTCCCACCTCCAGTCTCTGTAAGCAGAAAGAAGACCATGGAACTACACTTATTATGTTCCCATTCACACATAAACAAGGAGCTTTGGCCAGGTGTGGTGGCTCATGCCTGTAATCCTAGCAGTTTAGGAGGCCGAGGAGGGTGGATCACCTGAGGTCAGGAGTTCAAGACCAGCCTGGCCAGCATGGCGAAACCCCATCTCTACTAAAATACAAAAATTAGCCAGGCATGATGGCGGGTGCCTATAATCCCACCTACTTGGGAGGCTGAGATGGGAGAATCGCTTGAACCCAGGAGATGGTGGTTGTAGTGAGCTGAGATTGCATCACTGCACTCCAGCCTGGGTGGCTGAGTGAGACTCCACCTCGAGGGGAAATAAAAAAACAAGGAGCTTCAGTCAGGTTGGGGATTGTTTGGCTCGCTGATGGGTTTTAAATAGAATATCTTCCATCTTTTGGGGAATCTTGTGAATAAGGTCCCCAAGATAGGAAATGTTAACTATATGGAGAAAACAAAAAAAGAGCCACCTCTAGATGTCTTTTCTGTGGCCTCAAGCAGCCATCTAATTTATCTGGGCCTCAGTTACCTTGTTTAAAATAAGGCATTGGACTTTATAATCTCTAAGTTTCTCTCCAGCTCTTTGGTTCTAAATCTAGATCTCTTATTCTTCTTAAATATATAGGTGGCCTAAACACTAACAGGAGACCTAAAAGAAGATCTTATTAGTAAGAAAAGCTTACTAATAAGTAACCCATAAAGGTGTAAAATGAGAAATCATACTCTGATTTCTCATTTTACACCTCTGTGGAGTACTTTGTTCTTTGGTGTGGCCTAGGACTAGGGACTGTTATAGGGAGCCACTTGGGCCTTGGAAGTTACCACTAAACTCTGCTTTTCAGATGAACAAAGGGCCAAGAGAGGACTTCCTATAATTATCTGAGACTGTGATAATTTCCAAGAACCAACATTCATCAGTGCACATATTGGAAAGCAGGGCTTCCTACTTTCCAGATGGCACAGAGGCGATTGGGGGATAATTCTGGAAAATAATGCAAGTTATACTCAAATGGGGCCTTCCAAAAGAGGTGGGCAAAGCAATATTTTCCCTCAATTATAGCTCTATAGGCCAATTCCTGTATTTTACACAACAAGAGTATGCAAATGTTCCTTTCGGGAGAAATGTTATTAAGCATATTGGCAAGAAAAGATGACAAAGCTGGGATGTAGCTTAGCTATATTAATAATAAAGAGGGCCAATTGCTTATTCTTTGGAGAGTGACTATAGCAAGCAATTAAACTTCTAAAGTGTCAATAAAACAAACGTTGATTACACCCAACCTAAGAATCAGTAATAAAACAGAAACAACTTTCTTTTCTTGCTTATATGTTCAAGCATGTGGCTCTGAAATTACATATGCTTATTTTCTATTGTCATAAGGTAAGACATTTTCAATTATTGGTAAGAAAAAATAAAATTCTGGTTTCAAGAAAATTATCTTCAAAGATGATGCAGTTCCTCTGAAACAGTTGTCATTTTTGTTTTCTATCACTCGAGTCTTAATGTTCTCAAACCAAGCCTGGGACTTTTATTTTATTCAAGGTTCCAATTCACAATTTCCACATTTAGTGCCTGAATTAGGCACATGGGAAAATTTAATTTAGTTCACAGAGATCTAAGTATTTTGCAAATGTTTCATGACTTAAAAATGTGTTAAGATATAATATTGCATATTTCATCATACTGCCTCCAAAAATCTCTATTTGAAATGCACATTTGTGACACTCCAGATTAAGTTTTGGAAACTGGGTGGGTAGTTTTGAAAAAGAAAATATGCTTTATGAGATCAGATTGCAAATAAAGGACAGTTATTTTAATACCAGGAAATTCTAAAAAGCCTAGTATATTTCTCTATTTATTTGCTAGCTGGGATTTAATAGAATGTTTGCCAGCTATGTTTCCAAAGTCAATGTCCAAAATGCAGATATTTGAAGGAAAAGCATTAAATGTCCCCTGAGCAGCACTGAATACAGTGAATGCCCCAAATAGGTGCTCAAGAGAGTATGAGCCTCAGCCGTCTTCAAGTTTGGAGAAAGACAAGGAAATGGCTTTGTTTGATCTGAGTTTTCATTAACGTCAACACATTCTCTCTGAGTGCTTATAATAATATCTGGCTATTATTTCTAGGAACAATCTTTCACTGAGCAATACAAAAATGTCAAATACCCAAATGATAATACTATATTGTTAACATAGTATTAACAATATTCCACGTTTGTCTTGTACTTTAGTGTTAAGAAAAGAGTGTTCAAAGACTTTTACATACACTTTTCAATTTTCAAAACTCTATGAGGTGGACAGAAAATGTGCTCCCACCTTTGTTTTGCAGAAAAGGATTCTGAAGTGCATAGAGGTTAAGAAACTGACTGCAGATGACTGTGCTATGAGTAGATCAGGAGGCCCACCCAAGTTTCCTGCTTCCTTCCCCAAAGTACTTTTCACCACTCTTCCCTGCTTCAGAATTTCTCAAAGGGGTCATTCTCATCTTCTTCAGCAAACACAAAGCTCTAAAATCATCAGTGTGTTAACTGGAGGAAGGACGTGAGATTGGTGTGCCCGAGAGTCTAACTCCCTTTTACATTCAGGCCATTTGTCTAAGAAGCAACTTAGGCTGTCTTTCCGGTGACCTGATTCCAAATAACATGAAAATCGCAGTTCTGTTTCACAGAATCATGTTTTATAATATTTCATTTTGATAGCTGTTCTCCATGGACAGGTATAAGCCACCATGGTAAATAAATGATATATTTGTTTGTGTCTTCCTTAAAGGTAGACCCATTCAATGCATTTCCCAGCGGCTCATTACCCAAGAGAGACTGGAGGGCTGGCAGCTTGCGTGACCTCATTTGCAGGATGCACTGCAGTCTATCTAGCCCATTAGCTGTCTAAACCATCTCATCGCAAGACAAACTCAGGGCATGGGGCAAGCAGACTATATTAGGCAGCTGCCTCCTACCAGAACCTGTGCAGGTCAGAAAACCAATAGGTCAGTATTACGTGGGTATGTCTGAGCAGATGGCATCTTTGGCAGAGTCTATAGCAGAAATTTGTAAAATGCCTGGTAATTGGTTCCAGCAGGATTTTCTGGGGTAGGTGTCTGAGGGCTGAAATAGTCAAGGTTCTCATTTCTCTGTGCCTTTTCCAGCAAGAGCCAGTGCTGTCAGAATCAAAGCTTGCTCTGTTTCAAAAGATGCTCTGTCTTTTAGTAACTTATTTTTATCATTTGCCATTAGTTTTCAAAGAGTCATTTCTTTTACTCTCACCCTTCACATTTCTCCTTTGCTCTTGAAACCTGTTATGCTTTATACCTAAGGACAAAAGCAGCTGGAAATAGGAGTCCTTTCCACTCTCCCACATCACTCCTTTTCAGACACAAAACACAAAAAAAGTCAGGCTCTGTGAGTGAATTGTTGTCACAGAAGTCTGATTGCAATTATTCCCTCAGTGATCATTTTAACAACACTAATAGAGATAGAACACGTGCAAACACACACACAGCTATGGAACTAGATGTGCCCTATATTCCATGGCCTCTAAAGTGATGGCCGATGGACAACAGATCACCTTTTCAAGAAGAAAAGGGACATTTTAAAATGGATCGCTTTCAATAGGTCTTTGACATCTCTGAAGAAGAATTTGTCAAAAATGTTCAGAATCAGACTGAAAGCACTCTCCATACACAAACATACCAAAAGCCTGTCTTGATGTATAGCTACTTATCCTCTTGCATATTCATAAAAAGCATTGTTATCCTACTTCCATGAATTCTCCTTGCTTCATTAGAATCACGTATGTCAGAGCTGAAAGGGGACAGACCAATCATTTTGTTTTTCACCCAAGAAAACAACAGCCCAGAGGGAAAGTGACTCTGCCAAGGCTACATGATGGTGGCAGCAGGCTTTGACTCTCTGTCTAGTTCTTCTTCCACCACCAGGCCAGTCTGCTTCTCAGGGAATAGAGTCTAAAATATTTTATGTCTTCCACAAATATTTATTGGCCACAACTGTGTGTCTGACCCTAGATGAGGCCATGGGAAGATACAAAAATAATAAGATAAGAACTAGTCCCTCATAAAGATGCCAACCGTAGAAACTGTGGACTACTGTGGGCGGGGGGTGAATGTTTAAAAAGTTACTATTGGGTAGTCTTCTCAACACCTGGGTGATGGGATCATTCATATCCCAAGCCTCAGCATCACGCAATATATTCAGGTAACAGACCTGCACACGTACCCGCAGAATCTAAAATGGAAGTTGAAATAAATAAATAAGAAAAAAATGTGGAGAGATAAAGAAAAAATAACTAGACCTTGAGGGTTACTCAATTCTTAACATCTTTTATTTAAAGAGAACACTAAGTAATAAAATATCTTGTATAAGATGAAAATTTTACAGTTACAGTTTCCTAGGTTTGTTGATAGAGAAAAAGAAGACTTAATATCCCTGTGGATAGATACCCATAGTATAGGTACTCTTGAAACCAAATGAATGTCTTTGAAGGCCAGAAAAGGATGATTTAACATCATAGAGAGTTTTTAGGAAAAGCGCGCACACAAACACACACACACGCACTACACACATTTGAAACCTAACACTGAACTCACTAAATCTCATTCCAACATCTCTATTTAATAAACAGATTATATTTAGAAACACATACACGTAAAGTATGAATGGAGTTAACTTACCATGTTTTGACCTGTCTTAATGTTTCATAAGGTAGAGTATATTTGGCCAATTAAATTTAGGGGAAAAAAATCTGTAAGTAAACAAGTCTTTGTTTCTTCTCTGTCATTTTGCATTTCTGAAGTCCCACATAAATATATAGACGGTTTTCACTGATAGTGAGGACACCCAAAGCTTTGCAAAATTGAGGATTCATTCTTCCCAGCCCTGAAGGACTGCCAGTGAAGTCAAGTTTGAAAGACACATCATGTGTCTCATTTCCTTTTCTTCTATGCATTCCACTTTTTGATCATGTGGAGTTCCAGCTTCACTCTTGCGTGGCCTCAAGTCCAGGGAGATAGACCATTAAATTCAAAACAGGAACAGATTCTGAATAGGCCTTGGATGAGTGACAGACAACCTGGGAATGCAATCTATTTCACTACCCAAAAAAAGAAGTTTGCTGTACCTGCAGGCTCTGCGAAGGCTTTCCCATGAATAAAATCCAGCTGCTGAATATCTGTGATGGCTGTGTGACCCACAGCAAAAGCTTACATTTAGATGCATTTTCCCCTGTACATGATTTTCTTTTTTTCTCCTTCTTACTGTCAATGGTCCTCTAACATCTTCACAGCCTTTCCATTTTAAATTAAAATAATAATAATTGTTAACTATTTATTAGATATTGATTGTATATCAAGTACTGTGCTAAGCACTTTGCATTTCACTAAAACTGCATGCCAAGTATACAAAGTAAATATTTGTAACCCACTTCTAAGAGTACTTAAGTAACTTAACCAATGTCTCCACAAGTAGCAAGGTGGTAGAGTCCAGATTCCAATGTCCAGTTGAAATTATCTGCCATGCAGACAATCACTACTATCGTCTTCCAACAGTGACAGAGTTTGTTATAGGTTTTTCACCTCAACTTCAAATCCCAAGCTGGCTTTCTACTGTCACTGAGTCACATTTTAAAGACAGCTTATCCATCTAGTGGGCTCAGGGAAGTAAGGTAAAACTCAATTAATTTTAGGAAAAATCCTAGAACACTATTATGTTCATTTTCTATTGATAGGTAACAAATTACCACAAACTTAGTAACTTACAACAACACAAATTTATGATCTCACTATTTCCAGGAGTCAATGGTCAGGCACATTTTAGCTGGGTCCCCTGCTCAGGGTCTCAGAAGGCTGAAATCAAGATGTCTGCTAGGCTGGGTGCGGTGGCTCATGCCTGTAATACCAGCAATTTGGGAGGTCAAGGCAAGAGGATTGCTTGAGCTCAAGGGTTCAAGACCAGCCTGGGCAACCTAGTAAGACCTCATCTCTACTAAAACTAAAAAATCAGCTAGGTGTGGTGACACACATCTGTGGTTTCAGCTACTCTGCAGGTTGAGGCAGGAAAATGGCTTGAATTTGAGAGGCCAACGCTTGCAGTGAGCCATGATTGTACCACTGCACTCCAGCCTGGGTGACAGAACAAAACCCTGTCTCAGAAAAAAAAAAAATGTCAGCTAGCCATGTCTTCATCTACAGCCATGACTAACCAAAGATTTCTGAACTCCCTCAGGTCATTGGCAAGATTCATTTCATTCTGGTTATAGGACTGAGTTCTTCATGGTCTTGCTGGCTGTCAGCTCCTAGAGGCTGCTCTTAGGTCTTTGCCAGCCACGTGACCCTCTCCATCTCCGCAACAGAGAATATCCTCACACCAGATTCCTTTCATCCTTCAAATCTCTCTGACTTCCTCTTCTACAACCAGCAAGAGAAAAGTTCCTGTTTTTAAAGAACTCATGTGGTTAGGACAAGCCCACTCAGATAATCTATCTTAAGATCAACTGATTGGTACCCCGAATTGCACCTGCAAAATCCTTTCTGCCAGGTAAGGTAACATAATCATGGGAGTAACACCCAGAGCTGGAGATCACAGGGGCCATATTAAAATTCCATCTGCCACATCAATCCAAAGTCAAATAATCTTGAGCTTATGTTTAAATCTAATTAATTGTTCTCTTCCATTATTTGAAGAGCCAATAAATATTGAAGAATAAGTTACAGTAATGGAACTTTCACCCATTAATTGCAAAGGAAAGGTGGATTTGACAAGTCTCTGATTTAGGTTGATGGAGTTGATGTGTGGTGGAGAGGGCCCCTTCTCTCCTGGGTCTGCTATCATAGCCTTACATGTACATCATCTGTCAAGATTTGAAATTCTGCCTGCCTCTAGGTAGGTCCTCTGACCCTCCTCTACAAGGGTGAGCCTCAGATGAATCTGAGTTCCTCTTATGAAAGGCAACAAGAAAATATTTGTGGCTGGAAACTCTCTATCAGTCCCCCTATCACTACTCACTTGCTTGTGGGTTTTTTGTAAGAACAAACAAACAAAAAACAGGTTCTCACTCTGTAGCCCAGGCTGGAGTGCAGTAGCACCATCATAGCTCACTGCAGCCTTGTACTCCTGGGCTCAAGCAATCCTCCTACCTCAGCCCCCCAAACAGCAGGTACATGCCAGCACACTCAGCTAATTTTTTTTTTTTTTTTTTTTTTGGTAGAGACAGAGTCTCACTATGTTGCCTAAGCTGATCTCAAATTCCTGGGCTCAAGCACTCCTCCTGCCTTGGCCTCCCACAATGCTATCCATGTTTTATATCAATCCCAAGGCATATCCACTGAAGAGCCCTTACCACTCATATCTGCTTATAGGAGTGTTTTGTGGATGACTCCATTTTTCAGGTATGTGATTTTAGAGTAAAATAAAACAATATTATATCTGCATTTAGCTATGTTTTTAACTTCAAGGTGAATTTTAAAGAATGGAGTTTAGAGGGTTATATTAGTCTTTTGGGACTGCTATAACAAAATACTATAGTCTGGGTGGCTTAGAAACAAAGGACATTTATTTTTCACAGGTCTGGAGGCTGAGAAGTCCAAGATGAAGGTGCTGTCAGATCCAGTGTCTGGCGAGGGCTCACTTTCTCATAGCTGTTGCCTTTTCCCTGTGTTTTCATGTGGTTTCATCAGCTCTCTCTGGCCTCTTTTATAAGGGCACTAATCCTATTCAAGTGGGTGCTGCCCTCATGACCTCGTCACCTCCCAACACACTCCACCTTTCAACACCATCAGTTTGGGGGTTATGATTTTAATATATATTTGAATGTGGGAGACGAACATTCAGACCGAGGTAAAGGCTAGCCCATCAACGTACCTTATAAGCTGAAACAATGAGACCACTGTTCCCTGGTATAGTGAATACAGCATCCCCAAATAAAGCTTTTTAAATGCAAAAGAACTAGAAAACGCTTTAAAGATCTCAAGTCCCAAATATATCTAATGTGATTGATCTACATTTATTCAGTTTGAGAACATGTTGGCAAAACACAATTTAAAAATGAAAAGCATGTAGACTAGGGGTCAGGAAAACTGGATAATAGTTCTGTGTTAGAAATTACCTCAGCTGAAAGCTAGAATAATTAATTTAGATAGCCTCCAGGTGTTACATGCAAATGATCTGTCTCAAGTCGGAAAGTAGTGCTGCTGGATTATCAAACTCCTAGCTCTCCACACTCATTCTACTGTAGTCTTCTCTGTCAAGAAAAATGGTCTTCAGACCCAACAAGGAGAGAATACACACTGTTAAGATGGATTGGGAACTTGAGGTAGGTGAGAAGATTGCCAAATAGCTTCTACTTTACCAGTGGAAGAAATCTGAGTTATCCCGAGTTATAAACAGTGAATCCATATAGGTCCATAGCAACTTCAACCCCTGCCTTCTCAAGAGAAAGAATTTGACTGAGAGGCATAAAGCAGAAAAAGATCAAGGCAAGTTTCAGAGCAGCAATGAGTTGATTTTAAAGGGCCTTAGAACCTGAAAGAAAAGAAAGTGCACTTGGCCCTTACGGGCACATTAAGGTTAAAGAGAGAATATCAAGTGCCCCATTCAACTGTGACCCTAGGACTTCTATAAGCTCACTTCTGTGAAAGGAAACTATCTTGGGCCCCCCAGAATCACTAAAGCAAGGACCTGCAGTAGGGAGACAATTTGAAGACTCTCAGGAGGTCTTTTGTAATTCACAAGAATTCTCCAGACTGATATTCTCTCATTAATTTTCATTCTGTTGCTTTGCCATGTAACCAGTTACAAGTCACAAAATTGTATTTATGCCTACTCCTCATCTCTCCATCTTGTCCACAAATATGTCATGAGAGACTTGGTTAAGATTCCCCAGGCAACACCGGCTTAAGCTAATGTATTGATAACAACTAATATTTATTAAGCACTTTACACAGATAATTCTCAATTAATCCTCTGAACATCCTTATAAGGAAGGCAGTTTGAGTATCTCCATCTTATGGATGAATAAAACTTGTGCACATCAGAGCTCATAAACAGAGGAGCAGGGATTCAGTCTCAGGCAGAAGGACTCCAGAAACCTGTAGCCCATGCTGCTGAATAGCTAAGTTAATAGCTAATAGTTAAGTTACCAGGTTTGCCTACAAACCTAAGGGAGCAAAAATGAGTCTGTTGGGTCTTCACAACATTGACAGAAAAAGAGGCTCTCTGTTCTCTTAAGCTCAAGGGCACCCAATTTGTGCCTCACGAGCCAGTGCTGATTGCTCCATTGTCTGCAGCTTGGCTCAGCAGCTGCATAGCTCCTTGGGCTGTGGTGGCTCCTGCAGTCTTTGCCTGTGCTGCTTCTCCCCCTGTTGTGTGCTGGCATCCTGATCCTTGTGTGCCCCAAGTCCAGGGCACTGACACTGACACCCCCATTCTGCAAGACTCCGGCAGCATCTCCTCTCAGCTGGGAGAGTGGGGCGCCCTGCTGAGTTCACATGGTCTCTTTTTCTCAGAGGGAGTTGTTCTTAGACCCCTTTTCCTCCAGGGCTAAGGTTTCGCTTGTCTTCCCTTCCACTTCCACTTCTACTGGTTGCCGGGAGAGGTGTCAGAGCCCTGGTATTGGGAAGTGGTTGACTCACGGGTTGGTAAAAAGAATTTACTGACAACAGAATAGGTTTGAAAAGAAAGGTTTACTAGAAAGGAGGAACTCTGCAAAAGGGTGCAGTGGAGCACCTCAGCAAGCGGACTGAATGCATTGCAGTGGATTTTTCCTTAGTGGTATTTATGGACCTTAAGGCAGAAGCTTAGGGTTATAAAATCAGTTTCAGCTTGGCATTCCAGAGATGTATAGAAATTTGCTTTTAATAAAAGTTGAAAGAGACCTGGAACCACATGCCGACTTTAGATACTAGGGAAATTTGCTTACTTCTAAATTCCTCAGATAAGGAGTTTTGCCTCCAGATGGTCTGTCTGATGGTCACCAGGTGGTCTTGGCTCTCCTCACTAGTGTCCCTCTTGTCCCTGACTTTCTCAGTCCCTATTTCTCTTTGTCTCTTTACCCCACACTTAGATTCATCCTTCCCCTCTCTCTGGGGACTCTTGTAATTATGCAGATGCAAGATTTGTTCTATATATTCTTCCCTTATCAGTATAGTAACCCAATCTGCACAGGAAATACGGCCAGCCAGTCTACATTTGTTCTTATTATGACTCCGTACTGCTTCCAAGTCATTCAGACTTCCTTTCCTGAGCCTTCCCAAATCATCCATTTGAAAATTAACCTTAGAATCTATCTACAGTTTATAGGACCAATGTTTGCAGTTCATAGAATTTCCAGTTTTGACAAAAATCAGAACAATATTTTTGCCTATTTTCAGGCCTCCAGCACAGGGAGTGAATCAAGGACTTCACTTGCAGGTGTTGCCCACTTTCTGAGATGTTAATTCATCAAGGTCCAAGACTTAACCCCATCTAGAGAAGGTAGTGTCACAGGTAGTTAGGGATGAGTGGGGCGGAAGAGGGCTCTCTCCCTCACCCGCTAGAAATGTCCCGCAATGGTTGGGCAATTATTGCATTGCCTCTCTAAAAATGATAATTCAGCAGCGCCAGGGAGAGGCCATTTCCTGATGGTCCACACCTGTTAACATCAAAATGTTAATTGAATGCAGCCCCAGGGAGAAGCACCTTCCTGGGCATGCCTGTTAAGAGACAAAAATGGCGAAGTGTAATCTGGGGGCACTCTCCACCGGAAAAGGGAAGAAAGCTTCAGATGAGGATGTGTATAGCTCCCTAAACACATGGCGTGTGCTCAATTCCAAAAGGTAAGGAAAGTACTGGGCATGCGGAAAGCCCACCTTAGGGAAAGAGATGTGAACTCCGAAAATTTGAGACAGGTCTCAGTTAATTTAGAGTTTGTTTTGCCAAGGTTGAGGACACGTGCCCATGACAGCCTCAGGAGTTCCCGATGACATGCGCCCAGGGTGGTCAGAACAGAGTTTGGTTTTGTACATTTTAGGGAAGCATGAGACATCAATCAACATATGTACGATGAACATTGGTTTGGTCTGGAAAGGTGGGACAACTTGAAGTGGGGAGGGGGCTTCCAGGTTGCAGGTAGATAAAAGACAAATAGTTGGATTATTTTGAGTTTCTTATTAATCGCTCCAAAGAAGGCAATCAGATATGCATTTATCTCAATGAGCAGAAGGGTGACTTTGAATAGAACGGGAGGCAGGTGTGTCCGAAGCAGTTCCCAGCTTGACATTTCCCTTTAGCTTAATTTTAAGAGACAAAAAACTGACAAGCAATTCCACAGACATTTTTATATACTCCTAAAATTACTTAAGAGTAACTTGCTAAATTAGTTATTGTAGGTTTCTAAAATTTAATATTTACAATCTAACTAAAATTAGCCCATTACTAAAATTACTGAGGGAGCTATACAGCTCATCTTTCTCCAGGAAGCCTAGGAGCCAGATAATACTGAGCTATGCTGCAGCTCTCCTACCACCTGGGCACGCATGCGACAACCAGAAACTGCATTTTTATCACTACATCATCAGGCTTAACATGATGTAGTGATAAAATCATGTTAGGGCTTTTAAGTGCTGCTGTGTGTTACATTAACTAGTACATCACATCACATGTTAGCTAATACTCGTCATCCTCAGTCACTTGATGAATGTGCTCTTTATGTCCTGGCCCTCAGGAGTGCCTGGATTTTTCCCAAGGAAGTAGTCACCCTGCCCCGGGAGATTCCTTGAGTATAAGCTGCTCACTTTCCAACATTGCATGTGCCTTGGGTTCAGATCACAGGGTGGGCATTTTTTTTTTCCTCCAGTGTCTCTCTCAGACCATAATTCATAGATTCATCTCTATTGAATAAAAATTTTATTCAGGTTCCTTTGAGGCTCCTGCCTTCTGGCTCTTCTGTTTTGACCCTTCTCCATCCTCCCTCTAAGACCACCCCCTGCCACCCACTGCTTTATCTTCCTTCTCTTCCTCCTGATTTCTTGAGGACTTTAGCAGCTGATTTACAGTCTTTCCCCTTGCTACAAGGGCTGCCATTGTCCTGGGTGGTTGCAATGTTCATGTGGATGACCCACCCAGTCCCTAGTCACTCAGTTCATCCCTCTCCTCAGCTCCCCTTCAGAGCATGCTTAGCTGAGAGCCACCTGGGGCATGGCCATTGTGCAGTATGGCTCCATTCTGAATTTCAAACTCTTTCTAACCACAATCATCTCTCCATCCATAGAATTTCCAAGAGAATTTCTCATTTTCTTCCCTCTTATTCCCAGGACTGCATAAATATCTCCAATTCCTCTATTACAGCAATGCTTCCTTATCTACGCTTTTCCCTTTCTAATCCTGGCCCTATGGCCCACCCTCTATCAACTCTCTCACTGTATTAGTTTCCTGTGGTTGCTGCAACAAATTACTGCAAACCTGATAACTTAACTGAAATTGATTAACTCACAGTTGTTGGGTTTTTTTTTTGCTTTTTTTTTTGAAAGAAAGAAAAAGAGAAAAGAAGAAAGAAAGAAAGACTGAAAGAAAGAAAAAAAATGTAAGAGAGAAAGAAAGAGGAAGAGAAAGAGGGAGAGAGAACGGGATTCTTGTTTTATTGCCCAGGCTAGAATGCAGTGACATTTTAAATTTGCATTTCGAGGCAATCAAGGAGTGTAACCAACTTTCTCTGTTCCCT
>CAUYLG010007640.1:0-44192 GCA_963573385.1 Cacajao melanocephalus
TCAGGGTGGGTACCAACTAATCAGCTGCCAGCTAGAATATAAAAGCAGTAGAAAAATGTGGAAAGGCTAGACTGGTCTAGACTCTGAGCCTACATCTTTCTCACGTGCTGAATGATGCTTCGTGCCCTCAAACATCAAACTACAAGTTCTTCAGTTTTGAGACTCAATCTGGCTCTACTTCTTAATCATCTTGAAGACGGCCTATTGTGGGACCTTTTGATCATGTGAGTTAATACTTAATAAACTCCTCTTCATAGATATATATATATATATATATATATATATATATATATCCTATTAGTTCTGTCCCTCTAAAAAACCCTCACTAGTCCACACCTGCACCCCCAAACCTTTAGAAAGAAAAAACTAAAATGATAATAACAAAAAGACAAAAATCATGAAGAAATAGAAAATACAAACAGATCAGTAACAAATGAGGTTCAATCAGTTCATCCATCAAAGAAAACTCCAAGACCTGAGGCCTTCACTGCTGAATTGTACTAAACATTTAAAGAAGAAATAATATCAGTCTTTCTCAAACTCTTCCAAAAAATTGAAAAGAATGGAATACATCAAAACTCTTTTTAAGAGGCAAGAATTGCCTACTACCAAAGCCAGACGAAGGACAAAACAGACACACATATGCACAAAATTACAGGCCAATATACTTGAAGAACATAGATTCAAAAAGTTTCATCAAAATAAATGTAAACCAAATCAATAACACACTAAAAGGATCACCCATCAAGATTATGTGAGATTTATTCACGGGATGCAAAGGTAGTTCAGCACACACAAATCAATAAGTGTGTTAAATCAAATGAACAAAATAAAGAACAAAAACCATATTATTATTCAATTAAATGAAGAAAAAGCATTAGACAAAATTCAAAAAACTTTCATCATCAAAACTCACTAAATTAGCTGTAGAAGAAATGCACTTCAACAAAACAATGAAGTCTATATATAAGAAGTTGACAGTTAACATTTATATACAATGGTGAATAATTGAAATCCTTCATCTAAGATCTGGAACACGGCAATAATACTCACTCTTTCCACTTCTATTAAACAAAGTACTCTAAATCGTTGCCAGAGCAATAAGATAAGAGAAATGAATAAAAGTCATCTGAACAGAAAAGGAAGAAGTAAAATTGTTGACACTTGCTGATGACATGATCTTATTTATAGGAAATGACCACCAAAAACAGTGTTAGAAATAATATGTAAATACTGTAAAGCTATAGGATAGAAATTCAACATGCAAAAACCAATAGCATTTGTATACACTAAGAACAAACTATCTAGAAAAGAAATCAAGAAAACAATTAAGGAGATGAAAAATCAGTATACTGTTAGAATACTTTGATGAAATAAACTAATGACAGAAATAAATGAAAACATATTCCATGTTCATGAATTGGAAGAATCAATACTATTAAAATGTTCATACTACCCAAAGTGATCTAAACATTCAATGTAGTCTCTATCAAAATTCTAAGGTCATTTTTCGTACAAATACAATCAAGCCTAAATTACACAGGAAAGCAATAAAACCCTCAAATAAACAAGGTAATCATGAGTTAAAAAAAAAAAAGAAATCTGAAGTTATTACACTACATAATTACAAACTACTATATACCACAGAGCTATGATAATTAAAACATAGGAAACAAACCCAAACATGTACCATCTATTACCTTTCAACAAACATGCCAAGAATACTCAGTGGAAATAAATTGTTTCTTCAATAAATGATGTTGAAAAAACTGGATATCCACATTCAGAAAAATGATTGGATCTTTACCTCATAGCACATATGAAATTCAACAAAACTCATACCTCAAAATAGATAGGAGATTTAAATGTAAGACCAGAAACTGTTAAAACTACAAGAAGAAAAAGAAAACATAAGGGAAAAACTGTATGACAAAGAGCTAGGCAATCATTTTTCCTGGATTTGACCCCCAAAACACAGGCAACCAAATAAAAATGGACAAATACAATTATATCACATTTAAAAGCTACTGAACAGCAAAGGAAACAATTAATAGTGTGAAAATCACGAGAAAATATGTGCAAGGTATACATCTGAGAAGGATTTAATATCTAAAACATGTAAGAGATTGAAACAACTCAATAGCAAGAAAACAAAAAAAAATCAAAAATGGGCAAGAGAGTTGAACTGACATCTCACAAAGAAGAAATACAAACAGCAAACAAAAATGTGAAAAAATGCTCATTATTACTAATCATGAATGCTCATTATTACTAATCATGAAAAATGCAAAATAAAACCACAATAAGATATCATCTCACACCTTTCAGAATGGTAAATACAAAGAAGATAAAAGATAACAAGTGTTGCAGGGATGTAGAGAAAAGGGAACATTTGTATGCTCTTGGTGGGAATGTAAATTATTACAGCTATTGTGGAAAACTTTACAGAGATTCCTCAAAAAACGAAAATTAGAATTACAAATGTTCAAGTAATCCCACTTCTGAAGATTTACCCAAAAGATTTGAAATTAATTTGTCAAAGGGATGTCTGCCCTCCCATGTATACTGCAGCACTATTAACAAGAGTCGAGTCATGGAATCAACCTAAGTGTACAACAACACACAAATGAATAAAGAATAAATGAATAAAGAAATATATATATATACACACACAATGACAAAGTATTCATGTTTAAAAAGAAATAATTTTTTTCACTTTTGACTACATGAAATTAGAGAACATTATGCTGAGTAAAATAAGCCAGGCATAGATATACAAATACTCAATGTTCTCTCTAACATACGGAATCTATAGAAATAAAAATAATAGAAGCAGAGAATAGAATGGTTTTTACAGGAAAAAAAAAAAAACCTTTGGAGCATAAAGGGAATTGGAATTGACGGTCAAAGGGTAGAAAATCTCAGATGAACAGAAGGAATATGTGGGTTTTTAAAAAATATCTATTCCACCTCATGATAAATATGGTTAATTATAGAGTATTACATATTCGGAAATTGTTAAGTATATTTCAATTTTTTAACACAACAAATGTAAAGTATTTCAGTTAAAGGATATTTATCATAATCTGTTTCATATTGTTATAAAGAAATACCTGAAGATGAATCATTTATAAAGAAAAGAGGTTTATTAGGCTCATGATTCTGCAGGCTGCACAAGAAACATGACGCTAGGATCTGCTCAGCTTATGGTGATGTCTCAGGCTGCTTTCACTCACAGTTGAAGGGAAAGGGGAGTAGACATGCGCAAAGGTCACATGGTAAGAGGAATCAAGAGATGGAAAAGTGCCAGGTTCTTTTTAACAACCAGCTCTCCTGGGAATAATAGAGTGAGAACTCACACACTCCCTAGAGGAAGACATTAATCTATACATGACTGATCTGCATCCTTGACCAAAACACCTTCCATTAGTTCCCACCTAAAACATTGTGGATCAGATTTCAACATGAGGTTTGGAAGAGACAAATATCCAAACCAGAGTAATATGTTATGTATCCCATTGAACTTACAAAGCATAACATCATATTGTACCCCATAAATATATAAAATTATAAATTGTCAATTTACAATGAAACATTTAGTAATTTAAAAATGATTACATGGAAAGGCCAACAAAAAGTAGTACATTAATATTAATTTAAAAATTAAAATTTTAAGACTCACACTACCTGACTTCAAGAGTTACTATAAATCTAAAATAATCAAGACATTGTGGTATTAGGCAGAAGAAGAGACACATAAGTTAATGAAAGAAATATAGAAGTCGTAAATATACTCATGTAAACATATTCAACAGATTTTTTTTTACAAAGAAGTAATTCCAATTCAATGGAAAAAAGATGATCATTTCACAAATAGTTCTAGAGAACTTGGACATACATATGCAAAAGAAAGTAAACCTAGATAAAGATCTGACACGTTTCACCAAATGAATTCAAAATGCATCATACACTTAAATTTAAAAATTCAGAACTAAAAATCTTCTCAAAAAATAGGGTAAGATCATCATGAGTTTTGGTTTGATGATGAGCTTGTAAATATACCAACAAAAGCATGATCCATGAAGTAAGAAATGGTAAGTTGCATTTTATTATAATTAATAAGTTTTGCTCTACAAAAATACAACGTTGAAAGAATAAAAAGACACCCACTGACAGTGAGGATATACCTACAAAACCTGTATCTGACAAAAGACATCTACCCAAAATATATAATGAATGATCAAAATAGCACTGAAAAAGAAGAATGAGGGCTGAGTGAGTGACAGAGGCTAATAGAAGTCTATTTTCTCTTGGTTTGTCATTTTTTTTGCTTCCTTAACTTATTGAATATGTAAAAGTGGCACAGCTAATTTTCAGAAATATACTATACAGTTGTCTGGTACAGTAGGTACTAGTCACAAATAACTAATTTAGATTAATTGAAATAAAATAAAAATTTATTCCCTTCACTGCACATTTCAAGTACTTAACATTAACATAGGGCTAGTGGCTACTATATTGGACAGTACAAGTCTTAGAACATTCGTATCAATGCAGAACATTCTAAGGGATAGCACTGTCTTAACTGTCTAATGTGGTCCAAACAAACTTCTGTTTTCCTGTCAACGTTCGTTAAAAGTACCGTCATACATCACTTAACAATGGGGATACACTCTGAAAAATGTGTCATTAGGCAATTTTATCATTCTAGGAACATCATAGAGTGTACTTACATAAATCTAGATGGGATAGACTACTACACATACCATGGCTATATGGTATAACCTGCTGCTACTAGGCTACCAGCCTGTATTTTAGTATAAGCCTGTTACTTTACTGAATACTGTAGGATATCATAAGAAATGGTATTTATGTATCTAAACACAACTAAACATAATTAAAGTTTCAGAAAAACTATGGTATTATAATCTAATGAGACCAGTCATATATGCAGACCATACTTGACTGAAATGTCCTTATGTGGTACATGTTTTCAAAAATAAAGTTTTTTATTCAATATTGCTAACTACAGACATCAGATACATGTTCTCTTTGGAAAAAAAATCATGATCATAGCTGAACAGTCATGGCCCTAGTGGAAAGCTGAGGGCAGAGTGCCAAAACCAGTTGAAAAACCCACAAGAAGCATCTGTGATGCAGAAAAGGAAGATAGCAAGAATATGGTAGCAAGTGATCCCCAAGGAACCTGGAGTCCCACCAAAAGGGTAGGTGGAAGTTATTCTTTGCCCCCTCACCCTGCAACAGGCTGCTGGGTACCAAATTGTCAAAGAGCTCCTCTGCCCTTGCACGTCTGGGCAACACTGGCAGTTTGAGAACTTCTTGGGGGCAGAACACCAGATGGCCTGCTTGCACAAGTGTTCTTATACTCTACGCAAGCCTGAACTGAGGCAGTGGGTGCCATACTGGTTGTGCACCCATTCTGGGCCACTACTTTGCCCAGGGAATCACAGCCTTTGTGTCACTCCATCACTAAATCACTCACAAACACACCCGAGAACACACTCTGACTTTGGAAAACACAGGGACCAGTAGGTCATGGAGAGCTGTAGGATCACTGGAGATCTAGTGCATGGCATAGGCCGCCCCTATGGAATATGAGAGGACAAGCTGCTAAAGCACCCGCAAAGACAATTAAAACACACACACACACACACACACACACACACACACACACGCAGTCCAGGTTTTTGAAAGAGGGGAGAATTGTTTGGTCCCAGAGAATAGGCAGCACTGGCTGCTGAAAAAAGAAGGTGAAGAAGGGGCACTCCCAACTTCCCCTGTCCATGTTATCGATGTAGCTAAGGCTCTTCCCTTTGCAGGCTGGCACGACTGCCCTTGTAAACAACCTTCCCAGTGCTGTTCACAGTAGCTCCACATTCACTAAAAGTGTGCTCGCTGCCTGTGCTCACACAGAAGGCAAGGCTCACCTCTCCCTCTCTACACAGAGCATAAGTTTCCCTGCATTGGAGGGCAGACCAGCTGCAAATCTACCTGTTTTGGAATGACTGAAGAGGTTCTTCCCCTGGCCATTTTAGTGGTACCTGCCAGACGTGTCCACCCCCTCAACTCCCCACACTATGGAACTCAGTTGCATCTTGTCCTGAAAATAAAGGACAGTGTCTCTGTGAATGGAAGATGGCAAGCCATTATACAGAAGCGTGACAGAGAAGTGGATCATGTGTCTGTCTGCACCCAAGCTGGTGCAGTCCCCTCCCCCACCTGGACCTCAGCATATCTCACCATGAACTTCCCATACTACTCCCATCAGAGGTCGGGGCTGAGGTTTTCACTCATCACTGGGTTACCCAAGGGTGAGACAGCTCTTAATCTTGATTGCCAACAACTGAACTGCAGACCAAATTGGATCACAAAATAAAAAGTCTGCTGACAGAAGGGAATTGTGCTAGAGCATGAAAGAAGCTTTGTGAGACATCCACACTCACATTCCCATAGTAGATGTGTGGCATCATACACCAAATACATTGCCACAACAACCAGAATTTGAGAAAGCCATTGCACAAGATAATAACCAAGGAACCCAAACAGAACATTGGCCCTCTGAAAGCTCCTAGAAACAAAGCCAAATGCTCATATATAACAGACCCTATAGTGAGATCCACAAGGGAGAAAAGAATAACAAATTTAAAAGTGCTATCAAATCAATACCAATTTCAAAAATAAGTGACTGCTTCTTCAGATGAAATAGAATCAGTCCAAGAACTCCAGCACTATAAAAAGACAGAGTGTTTCAATATCTCCAAGGATCATGCAAGCTGTTATAGCAATGGATCTCAACCAAAATATAAATTCTGAAATGTTAGATAAAGAATTGACAACATGTACTATAAGAAAGCTCAAGAGATACAAGAAAAAGTTGAAAACAACACAAAATAATAAATAAATCAATTCATAATATAAAAGATGAGACATATATATTTAAAAAAACTTCTGTAAATGAAAAATTCACTATAGGAGTTTCAAAATACATTTCAAACCTTTCACAATAGATGATACAAAGCAGAAGAAAGAATTTAAGAGCTTGAAGATCAGTCTTTTGAAATGACCCATTTATACAAAAATGGAGAAAAAAATTTTTGATGAACAAAGCCTTGGAGGATTATGTAATGTGATCAGACCTATGACTTACAGGCATTCCTGAGGGATAATAAGAAAAAGAAATTCGAAAAGTATAGTTGAAATAATAATGAAAAAAAATTACTTGATCTTGCTAGAGATTTAGACATCAGATACAGGAAAGACAAAGAACACTTAGAAAATACTACACAAAAGAAACATCATCAAGACAATAATCAGAAATGGAAAACCAAAGGGAAGAGTAGTACCTCTTATTATATTAGATGAAAGAGACTTTAAGCCCACAACAGTACAAAAATACTAAACCGGCATTGCAAAATAATAAAGCATTCAATACAACAAGCTTTAACTATCCTAGATACATATGCACTTTACACTCAAGCACTCAGATTCATTAAAAAAAATTACTAAACTTAAGAAAAGAGACAGCAAGACAATATTAGAGGGTGACTTCAACACTTCACTAACCCCACTAGATATTTTTTTTGTTAAATATTTAGTCTTTTTTAATTTTAATAGTTTTTTGGGGAACACATGATGTTTGGTTATGATGTTGGGTAAGTTCTTTAGCGGTGATTACTGAGGTTTTGGTGCACCCATCACCAGGCAGTGTACAACGCACCCAATGTGTAGTACTTAATCCCTCACCCCACTCCCACCCTTTTCCCCGAGTCTCCAGAGTCCATTATATTATTTTTATGCCTTTCATCATTATGTTTAGTTCACTAGTTTTCTTCAATGCTAATTATGCTAGCAGTGAAGTGTCACGTAGACAGACTCAAGACGTCTGGTTAGCCAGGGTGTTACAGGCAGTGGAATTAGCTGTTGTTTTCTCCTTTTCAGAGCAGGGTTTTTATGAGCTGCTGTAATGGCTTGAGTTGATTGACCTCCAGCCAGGCAGTGGTGCTTTCAAGAGAGCACCAGCTGTGGTTGTAGAAGGGGGATATCCACATAGATTATCATAGATAGAAAATCAACAAAGAAACTCTGGATGTAAACTTCACTTTAGACCAAACAGAACTAATTAATGGACATTTATAAAAGCATTCTACTACAAAACTGCAGAATAAACACTTTTGCCATCTGTGCAACAGTTTTCAAAATTGGCCATATACCTGGCAATAAAACAAGTCTTGGTAAATTTTAAAAATCAAAATCATATCAAGTACTTTCTTGAAGCAGGGTGAAATAAAATGAGAAATCAATACCAAGAGGAACTCTTAAAACTAAGAAAAAGTACACAGAATCTAAACAGCTTGCTCCTGAATTACTTTTGGGTGAACAAGGAAATTAAGGTAGATATCAAAACATCGTTTGAAATAAGAAAAAATAGAAAAACAACATATCAAAACCTCTGGGATACAGCAAAAGCAAAACTAAGAATTTACAGCATTAAGTGTCTACATCAAAAATATATCAAATTTATAATTTAATGTCATGCCTCAAGTAAAAAGAAAACAAGAACAAACCAAAACCAAGCTAAGAGAAAACAAGAAGTAACAAAGATCAGATCAGAACTAAATAAGAATGAGAATTAAAAAAAAATGATACTGGCCAGGAGCAGCAGCTCAAGCCTGTAATCCCAATACTTTGGAAAGCCCAGTCAGGCAAATCACAAGGTCAGGAGTTTGAGACCAGCCTGGCCAACATGATGAAACCTTGTCTCTACTAAAAATACAAAAAATTAGGTGGGCATAGTGGTGGGTGCCTGTAGCTACTCAGGAGGCTGAGGCAGGAGAATCACTTGAACTTGGGAGGTGGAGATTGCAGTGAGCTGAGCATGCCATTATACTCCAGTCTGGGTGACAGAGTGAGACTCCATCTCAAAAAAAAGAAAAAGAAAGAAAAAAGATACTAATATCAATGAAACGGAAAGTAAATTTTTTTTGAAAAGATAAGCAAAATTAATAGATTATAATCTAGATTAACTAAAGACAAAAGAGACAAAATTCAAATAAGCCATCAAAAATGATAAAGATAACAGTACAGTTGATACAACAGTAATACAAAACATTATGAGAGACTACTATGAACATTTGCATGTGCACAATCTGGAACATTTAAAGAATTGGATCCATTCTTGTAAACATACAACCTTCCTAGATAGAAGGAGGAAGGAATAGAAACCTTAAAAAGACCAATAGGATGGGCGCGGTGGCTCACGCCTGTAATTCCAGCACTTATGGAGGCTGAGGTGGGGGGGATCACAAGGTCAGAAGATGGAGACCATCCTGGCCAACATGGTGATACCATGTCTCTACTAAAACCACAAAAAGTTAGCTGGGCATAGTGGCATGTGTCTGTAATCTCAGAAGTCCAGTTGGGAGGCTAAGGCAGGAGAATCGCTTGAACCAGGGAGTCGGAGGTTGCAATGAGCCAAGATCATGCCACTGCACTCCAGCCTGATGACACAGTGAGAATCTGTCTCAAAAAAAAAAAAAAAAAAGAAGAAGACCAATAATGGGTATTAAAATTGAACAAGTAATAGAAAATATTATAACCAAAAAGAACTGGTAACAATCTTACCGAAACTATCCAAAAAAAAAAAAAGTGAAGAGGAAGCATTCCTTTTTAACTTAGTCTGCAAATCCAGTATCACCATGATGCCAAAATCAGGGAAGGAGACAACAACAACAACAAAAATATCCTTGATAAATACAGATACAAAAATCCTCCCCCAAACACTAGCAAACAAAATCTAACAACATATGAAAAAGATAATTCATCCTGACCAATTTGCCTCCTGCACAATGCAAGGATGGTTCAACATGCATAAATCAATGAATATGATTCAGCACATAAATAAGGATGAAAACAAAAACCATATGACCACCTCAATAGACACAGAAAAAGCATTTGATAAACTCCAACATCCTTTTTAAATAAAAACCCTCAACAAACTAGGCACTGAAAGAAAATACCTCAAAATATTAAGAGTCATGTATCACAAACCCACAGCCAATATCAGACTGAATGGGGAAAGGTTGAAAACATTCCCCCTAAGAACTGGAAAGAGACAAAGATGCCCACTCTAACCTCTCCTATTCAACATAGTACTGGAAGTCCTAACAAGAGCAAGAAAGTAAGAGAAAGAAATAAAAGGCATTCCTGTTAGAAAAGAGCAAGTAAAATTCTCTCTTTTCATTTATGACATGAACTTATACCTAGAAACCCAAAAGATCTCTCCAAAAGACTCCTAGACTAGATAAACGACTACAATAAAGTTTCAGGGTACAAAATCAACATACAAAAATCAGCAACATTTCTTCTGTACACCAATAACATTCAAGCTACCAACCAATTCAAGTTTTGAATTTAACTCAATGTCATTGACAATAGCTGACAATAAAATAAAATAAGATACCTAGGAATATATGTAACCAAGGAAGTGAATAATCTTACAGGGAAAACTACAAAGTACTGCTGAAAGAAATCATAGATGACATAAACAAATGGATAAGCATCCCATCTTCAAATATTTCAAGAATCAATATTATTAAAATGACTATGCTGCCCAAAAAAATTTACAGATTCAATTCAGTTTATATCCAGTTACCAATGTCATTTTTCACAGAAGTAGGAAAAACAATCCTAAAGTTCATATGGAACCAAAAAAGTGCCCAAATAGCCCCCCCAAAAAAATTCTAAGTAAAAAGAACAAAGCTAAATGCATGTCATTCCTTGAGCTAAAACTATACTTCAAGGCTATAGTAACCAAAACTGCATGGTATTGGTACAAATACAGACACAGTGATCAACAAAACAGAATAAAGAATGCAGAAATAAAGCCACATAACTACATCCAATTGCTCTTCAACAAAGTCACCAACAATAAACAATGTAGCAAAAACTCCCTTCTCAATTAATTGTGCTGGACATATTTTTGAAGGTTTCACTCTGTTGCCCAGGCTATAGTGCAGTAGAACAAACACAGATCACTGCAGCCTCAACCTACTAGGTGCAAGTGATTTTTTAGCCTCAGCCTCCTGTGTAGCTGGGACCACAGACATGAACCATCATGCTTGGCTAATTTCTTCAAATGTTTATTTTGTAGAGAGAGGGTTTCACCATGTTTCCCAAGCTGGTCTTGAACTTTTGGGCTCAAGCAATCCTCTTGCTTTGGCTTCCAAAAGTGCTGGTATTACAGGTATGAGCCTCTGTGCCTGGCTGGGGCTGGGAAATTGGCTAGCCATATGCAGAAGAATGAAACTTGACCCCTATTTTTCACCATATACAAAAATTAACCAAGGTGAATTAAGAACTTAGTGGTAATAACTGAAACTAAAACTCTTAGAAGAAATCCTAGGAAAAACTTTTCTGGGTATTGGGCTAGGTATATAATTTATGATGAAGACCTTGATAGCACAAACAACAAAAGCGGAAATAGACAGATGAGACTTAAGTAAACTAAAAAGCTTCTGCACAGCAAAAGAAATAATCAACAGAGTAAACCGACAATCTACAGAATAGGAGAAAATATTTGCAAATCATGCCTCTGACAAAAGTAATATCCAGAATTTACAAGGAACTAAAACAACTCACCAAGTAAAAGACAAGTAATCCCATTAACAAATAGGTAAAGAACAAGAACCAACATTTCTCAAAGTAAGACATGCAAGCTGCCAATAAACATGAGAAAATGCTCAACATCACTAATCGTTAGACAAATGCAAATTAAAACTACAATAAACCACATATTACACCAGTAAGAACAGCTATTATTAAAAAGTCAAAAAACAACAGATGTTGGTATGAATGCAGAGAAAATGGGATGCTTTTCATTGTTGGTGGGAATGTGAATTAGCATAACCTCTATGGAAAACAGCATGGAGATTTCTCAAGGAACTAAAAAGAGAACTTCCGTCTGACTCAGCAATTCCATTACTGTGTATCTATCCAAAGGAAAAAAAAATCATTATATAAACAAAGAGACCTACACTCATTTGTTTATCACAACACTGCTCACAACACTAAAGTCATGGAATCAATCTGTTCTTCAAAGGATTACTGGATGAAGAAAATGTGGTATATATATTCCATGGAACACTACAGAGCCATAAAAAGGAAAATGATGTCTTTTGCAGCAACATGGATGGAACTGAAAGCCATTATCCTAAGTGAGATATCTCAAACACAAAATCAAATACCACATGATCTCACTTATAAGTGGAGCTTAACAATGGGCACACATAGACATAAAGATAGAAATCATAGGTACTGAAAAGTCCAAAAAAAGAGAGCATGGAAGGAGAATAAGGGTAGAAAAATTATCTACTGGGTACAATGCTCACTATTTGGTAGATGGGTACACTAGAAGCTCAAATATCACCATTACATAATATATCCATGTAATGAACATGCACATGTACCCCCAAATATAAAATAATAAAAATAAGTAAACAAACCCTTTTTAATTAAAAATAAGAAGGTTTAAATGAGTTCTAGAAGTTGAAAAAAGTAAATGTAAAAGGTGAGTAAAAAGTACGAAGAAAAAAATTAATCCATTCATAGGGTTTTATAATAGGAGGAGGGAGATAATCAAGGGATAAAACACACCTTAGTTTACATGTCATATCTTGAAGAGATGTTAACCTCATAACCATGTGCCAAATCTGAATCCTCACTCAGCTGGTAACACCCTCATATGATAATGGCACGTCAGTCCAGTTCAAAATAGTTAATAATTCCAGATACATTAAGAATTAAATTTAAAACTGCTGGCAAAAAAGACAAGCAGAGAAACACTAAACCCTAGATCACCATTGCCTCCAAGGAAGGGTACTAAATGGAGACTCCAAAGACTGGTCACATCTCCACTCTGCCACTGACTGTGACTTCCTCTGAGCACCAGATTTCTCAGCTTTAAAAATGCAGGATTAAATTAGATTTTTTCCTTAGTTTACCTTCCTATTTTTAAATTACACATGGTAAAAAACTGCTAATGAAGAAACCGAAGGAGATGGAAAAATTTACTGGGGTTATTGCTCTTTCTTACGACATATAATGAAAATACTTGTTTTGTATTTCACATTCTAGTAATGGATTTTTCTTAGGGAGAAAAGTTACTTTTCAGAAAACATTTTGTTAAACTCCTTATATATATTTTTTTCTGAACCAAGGTCTAGACTCAAAGGAGCTTTCAGAATCTAATGTAGGTTATTCAGAATCACGTATATTTAATAAAATTATGAGTACTGCATTATCTGATGAAGTATCATAATTAAATCATAACTCAAGTTTTAAGTTTCAGAATATTTCCAGAGAAATGTTTTAATAATTGTTTGTTTTACCTCATGTTCTCACTCATAGGCGGGTGTTGAACAATAAGAACAGATGGACACAGGGAGGGGAGTATCACACACTGGAGTCTGTTGGGGGGGGTGCCAAGGGAGGGACAGCTGGGGAGTGGGGATGTTGGGAGGGATACCATGGGGAGAAATGCCAGATGTAGGTGATGTGGGGATGGAGGCAGCAAACCACATTGCCGTGTATGTACTATGCAACAATCCTGCATGATCTGCACATGTACCCCAGAACCTAAAGTACAGTTAAAAAAAAAAAAGTTATAAATCTGTTTCATTTGTACTGCTCAAGATGGGGAAACAAAACTTATGAGGAAACATCTGGTCTTTTTGGAGAAGCAGAAATCCCACAGAAAATCTCAGTGACCTAGTTCATAACCTTCTTAAAGAATTGGAACTACCGTAATTGTCGGGAAGTTACACAGTTTTCATTTTTGAGACAGCTTTAACATGGTCATTGTTTGCTGAGAATCAAATTAAAATGTCAGTCAATTTTCCAAAAGGTGGCAGGGTAGTGCGGGTTTTCATTCCAAGATAATATACAGATAAGACCGTAAGATTCAGAAAAACATTTGGGACAAGCACTGGCCCTTTGATATCTCTAGACCACTAATGTTTTTATTATCTTGGGTTAAGAATCGGCATTTGAATTCATGCCTTTTCTCTGATCTTTGCTGCCCCCTAGTGACTCACATGACTACATTTCTCCTGTTTAAATCTACTCAGTCTGTGTCTAATTAATGTTGTAATTAAATGTTTATGAGAAACAAATATTTAAAGCTATCTAATGTTTAGGTAAAAACACTAAGCTTGCCTTCAGATTAACCCACTGGTTTCAAGAAATAAATTGGTTGGATTACCCACTGTAACAGATGAAATAGTTGAAAAGAGAAACACTATTCCAAGTTATGAAAATAGTAGTGCTGAAAGTGTGATTTGATAGAACATTTTTGATGAGAAAATCACAAGACTTGATGAAATAATATAAATTTTCACATCTTTAAGCCAACTAATGCCATATTGGGTCCAATTACTACCTAAGAAAGTAATGAAAAAAAATAAATTAAAATAAATGCAACTATTTTTACAAAGTTGTTGATAATTTTGATATAAATGATAACACAAATCTAGGAATGCATTATATGGCCTAAAGTTGAGAAATGCTTTAAAAAGTGTGTGCATATATACATTTGCATACAGATGTGTGTATAAAATTATCGTGTTGCCATTAAAATTAGAAAATGTACAGATTATATAATAACATGTATATTTTCAACTTTCAACCATATAGAATACAGAATTGCTGTAAATAATAATGCTTTCAACAATTTGGAATACAGAATGTATAACTAAAATGGTTAGTATGCAAAAGTGAAGAACAACAAACTTCAGAAGGGGTTTTCTACTTGTAAATGAAAACTGGATTTGTATTTTATGTGTTTACTGATTTGTTTTTTTAATGGATGAATAATTATGCATGAAAAATAAATTAAAGGAAGTGGCATGTGCATGCATGATAGGGCTTGATGAAATATTGTCAAGTATTATTTTCATTTAACCTTGCTTGGATCACAGCTGGGGCTTATAGATTTAGAGTGCTTGCCTGAATAACCATCTATTATGAAAAATTCATAGTTTCAGGCAAGATTTCAATCACTGTCACTTTTCTAAAGGTGAAAAATAAAAATCCCATCTTTATTCACGTAGGTGCCCTAAATGGTAACATCTGTAATGTGATACCTACAGTGATTTTAGGAAAAGAGGGATAAAAGCTTATCTTTTGTATAACTCCTTAGAATTCCAAATATTTTATTCTAATTTGGTTTACTATCAACATTTCCTAATTGTTTAATTTCAAAGGTCATTTTTGAATTCATAAGACCTTCAAACCCTTCTAACTATTCTTTTTTGTTTGTTTGTTTGTTTGTTTTTGTTTTTGAGGCAGAGTCTTGCTCTGTTGCCCAGGCTGGAGTGCAGTGGCACAACCTCAGCTCACTGCAACCTCTGCCTCCTGGGTTCAAGCGGTTCTCCTGCCTCAGCCTCCAGAGTAGCTGAGCCAACAGCCCGGTTAATTTTTTTGTATTTTTAGTAGAGACAGGGTTTCACCGTGTTTGCCAGGATGGTCTTGATCTCCTGACCTTGTGATCCGCCCACCTCAGCCTCCCAAAGTCCTTGGATTACAGGTATGAGCCACCATGCCCAGCCCCCCTTCATATGATTCTAAAGCCAAATGGACATATAGCTGATCTGTCCTGATATATATGTATGTTTCAACTCACACCTTCACGATTTTAGTTTTCCCCTAAGGTGGGCATTACCTGAAGTTTAGTCCTATCTTTTCATTTCTGTCTCTATGTGTTGTGCTTTGGAGATTTACTCTCTCTAGCTGTGAGCACATCTCCATGTAGATACCTCTACAATCTGCCTCTCCAGCCCTGACTACTTGTCTCAACTTGTGTTCTACCTTTCCAGCAGTCTCCTGCATATAAGTAATTTGGTTGTTTCACAGTTAATACCAACACAAGTGTAAGTGTAAGTTCAAGGTAGAGGTCATGGAGTTCAAAACCTTTTCTTTAAAGATAACAAAACAGAAGCTATAGAAGTAAGTTATTTGACCAATCTCACAAGTAAATTGGTGGTGGAACAAGGATTAGAAATCACGTTGTCTGACTGCCAATCAGTTCGGCATACATCTTTCTTCACCAAACTCCTCATTCCGCTGCTAATTCCTAATTTCTCTCCTAGATAATTATTTCTAAAATTCTCTTCAATCATCCACACAAGATATCATAGGGTTATTTAAAAATTTGTCCTTATTTGCTCCAAAATTTGGTCATTCTGCTTTTTTTCCCCATAGATTCTTCTTTGCAACAACTTCTGAAATTTCCCTTTTTTTCAAAAAAATATTTTAATCAAAACAATTCATACCAGTGGTTTAAAATGTAAAGGAGTTCAACAAGACTTATAACAAAAAATAGTAGACCATTTCCATATTTCTTTCCTGAATTCCATTCCAAGATATAGACATCTTTGGATCTTTTACCTGTCTTTGGAGATTCCCATCCATGTCTCTAAAAAGAAGGCATATGTTTTATTTTGTCTTTTTTGATTTTTTAGGTAATAGCACTTTGCTTCCTTTCTTGGAAGATATTTCCCTAAAATGTTCACCTTCTTCTCTTCTTACCCTTTCCTGATCGTCTTAGTATAATTATGTCAGTTTTTGTTTAAACATTCAGTATTTTCATCATAGTATTTATATTGATATTATCCACACCTGAGGCACCTAAGTATGCTATGGTCACATATTCCTCCTTGTAATTTTTCTTCCTCAGGAATTAGTAATAACTGATGTATTTTTGTTTTTAAGCGTACTGTGGAACTCTCATCATTTCATCTACAAATCCTTGGAGAGCACAGTAACTCCCTCCTTAACACACTAAACATCAGATGATGTATCAATTCTGTTTTATTTTTAGAGACTTCCTTGCTGGAACCCTCCTATAAAATTTTGATCTAGATGGATCCTTTTCTAGAACTGTTGCACAGCTGTTTTCTCAAGCTTTCCCTTCACTGTCATTGTGGGAGTTCTATAGATTCCTCTTCTTTTTACACTTACTCTTTGTATTCCAGGTTTCTGGCATCTTGGTTAACTTTGATTCTTTTCTTCTTTTTTGAGACAAGAGTCTCACTCTGTCACCCAGGCTGGAGTGCAATGGCACGATCTTGGCTCACTGCAACCTCTGCCTCCTGGGTTCAAGCAATTCTCCTGCCTCAACTTCCGAGCAGCTAGAATTAAAGGTGTGCATCACAACACCCAGTTAATTTTGGTATTTTTAGTAGAGGCGGGTTTTCACCACGTTGGCAGGCTGGTCTTGAACTCCTGACTTGATGTGATTCACTTGCCTCGGCCTCGCAAAGTGCTGGGATTACAGGTGTGGGCCACCATGCCATGCCTATTCTTTGATACTTAATTAGGATTATCTTGTAATTTCTTGAGCAGAAGAGTATGAGAGCGTATTTTTTTAAGAACCTGTGTATATGAAAAATTAAAAATGTTTGACTTTACCTTCTCATTTGATTGGTAGTTTGTCTGGATTCAGAATTCTATGTTGAAAATTATTTTTCACAAGATATTGAAGGCATGAAATTCAATTTTCTTTCTGCTCTAAAGGCTTGCTTTTTCTCTGTATCTCAATTCCCTGAAATTTTACAGTACTGTGCTTTGCTATGAATTATCTTTTCATTCACTGTGGTAGATACTAATCTACCCTTTCAATGTGTAAATCCAGACGTTTCAATCCTAGATGTTTTTTTGTTTCTTTCTGCATAATTTATTTCCTTTCATTTTCTTCTTTGTCTTTTTCTGAGACTCTTATTTGACTCTTTGAACTTTAGTAACAAACCTCTTAAATTTTATCTAGTCTTACTTATTTTTCACTTTGTATTTTGGCTACACTTTCTGGAAGATTCTGTCATCTTTATTTTAACCATACTTTTATTTTCTAGGAGCATTTATTGTTTGAATGCTCGTCCTTCATTTTAGAATAATATTCTAATTTATGGATGTATTATATACTTTCATCTCTTTAAGGTGACTGATTGTAGAGTTTCTTTGCCTTCTTTCTTCTAGTTTCTGCATTGCTTCAGGTCTTCTGTGTTGCTTATGCTCTTTGTTTGGCCTCTATGTTTTGAATTAGTGGTATGACTTTCTTCATCCTTGGCTGTTATTTGACACATAAGAGTAAAACCCTAGAAATATATTGGAAGGTTTGTATCCAGTTTCAGGGCTTGTTGACCAGTGTGCTTTTCTGTAGGATAATTAGAGAGAAATGCAGTTGTTTTCTCAAGGACACTCTTTCCCCAAATGTCAAGAGTTTTTCCTTAAACTAGTGAGGTCCCAAAGAGATGAACCCTCCAGCCTTCCTCTTGTGAGGGAAGCTGGTTGCTCATGTTATGGGAAAGTGAGAGAGTATAATACGGATCTCATTGTTCAGTGCGTAGACCTTCATGCAGTGTCTTGACTGTATTTGGTGTCTCTGGGTTCAAAGTGTCTCCAGCGAGTAAAACCTCAACCACGTTCTTCTGTTCAGTGAGGAAAATTTTGGACATGATTTCTTCTCATATAGAATTTTAGGAAACGCAAAGGTCTAAATGCCTTTGGAGAGTTGCAACCAATCTTCATGTTGTCTGCTTAATTACACCTCTGCCGTCAGAGGAACATGATGATTCTAACTTGTAGGCTTTCCCTGGATTCCAGGGCATGAAATGACGACTGTCTTGATTCTACTCTTGCATCCAACAGACACTATTTTTCTTCTTCCTCTGGCCTTAATTTTCTGCTGTATGTCTTCCCATTTTTTTCTTTGCGTCTCAATCTTTTTTGTTCCCATTTTTGTTTTTGCTTATGTAATTTTATGCATTTAAAAAATCCTTTTGCTGAATTTTTATGAGATTGTAAGAAGCGAGAGTTAATCCCACATGATACACCAAAATTTAGTTCCTTGTTTTTTTAAATTCTATTGCTATTAACTTATATCATAATTCAGTCATTTAATGCTAGGATAAATAAATTGTTTCCTAATTAATTTCCTCCTCTTAATTTTTTTCCTTGACTAAAATATCCTATTAACTGCCACCCTAGAAACAACTCTAAGATATCACTCTAATTAGATCACTTACCTGCTCGAAAGACTCCAGATACTTTTAATGCCTAAAAAAGTAAATTTCTGACTGATTCTTGATCTACTCAGATTTCTAGGCTTATCTTTTACCATGCTTCAATCTGCATATTCTCCTTATACGAATGACTTTACTCATTGTCTCTGGAAAATATCTGCCTGTTTTCCCACTATTCTTGACAAAGCCCATTCTTTTCATTTACTCTTACCTATTCTTCTCACCTGCTCCCAGAAGGCTTTTGATCCCTCTAGTAGGAAAAAAAAAATATTTAAGCCAGGTTTGCAGTCTATTTTTTTCATTATAACATCTGTAACACTTAGTATTTGTATTTTTATATTTCTCTTCTAGACTCTAAGTTGCATTGAAGGCCAACATCTTGTTATACTTCTTATTGTATACCGATATTCAATCAATATTGAATACTTACTATGTGCCAGGATCTGTGCTAAAACTGCTTTAGGCTTTCCTTGGGTAAAGAAAAAGGCATATAAGCAGTAGTTTTCAAAAACTGTGAAAGCTGAGAATGGGATCTCAGTGGCAACCTGGAGTTCACAAAGAGGACTCCAGTTCTGAGAGGATGGTTGTAAGCCAGCCTCATCTCAAGTAAAGATTCAGTTCTATCCAAGGTATCCAAAATGGATGAAGAACAGGGAAATTATTTTCTTGATGGCCAATAGACAAGGGATCGGAGCAGGACTCATAGCAGGGATGAGTTGCTTAATGTTATCTTCTTCCCACCCCTTTTTCTCAGGCGAGGTTGGTCCGCAAGATTCATGAGCCAGTGACCCTGACTGCCAAGTGATTTGCCAAAGGGAGTTATGGTGAGTTAATAAAACACCTGGAATTGTGAAAGACTAGATTTCTCTAAACTTTCTAGAAGGCTTTGACTCCATGAAGTGCATGTTACTCTCATCCCAGAATGAGTTCTATATTTTTCTCTTCATGGTTTTCAAGGGCAGATTTCACATGCTTAAGAAAGTTACTCTGCTAACTGTTAACTTTTAAGCTACATTTACATGATAAAGTTCTTCCCTATGTGTAATCACAATAGTTCTCAATTTATGCTAATTATAAAGATATTTACATCTTTATGTTATTCAACATCATGTTGACTGTAATTCTTAAAAGTAATACTCTTATGTGTTACAGAATTTCACTCTCTTGTAAGTAGTTGGAGTGTAGGAACCATGGTTATTCCTCTTTGAGACTCAATTACATTTAGCATATTAGAAATGCTAAGGTAAAGCATTGTTGGAAACTAACATTATTTTCTTTTAATTTTTTTTTATTGTACTTTAGGTTCCGGGGTACATGTGCAGATTATGCAGGATTGTTGCATAGATATACAAATGGCAGTGGTTTTCTGCCTCTACCCCCTGTCACCTACATCTTGCATTTCTTCCCATGTTATCCCTCCCCAACCTCCCCACCATCCCACTGTCCCTGCCTTGGCCCCCCAACTGACCCCAGTGTGTGATGCTCCCCTCCCTATGTCCATGTGTTCTCATTGTTCAACATCCACCTATGAGTAAGAACATGTGGTGTTTGATTTTCTGTTCTTGTGTCAGTTTGCTGAGAATGATGGTTTCCAGATTCATCCATGTCCCTATAGAGGACACAAACTCATCCTTTTTTATGGCTGCAAAGTATTCCATGGTGTATATGTGCCACATTTTCCTTGTCCAGTCTATCATCGATGGGCATTTGGATTGGTTCCAGGTCTTTGCTATTGTAAACAATACCTCAATGAACATACGTGTGCATGTGTCTTTATAATAGAATGATTTATAATCCTTTGGGTATATACCCAGTAATGAGATTGCTGGGTCAAATGGAATTTCTATGTCTAGGTCCTTGAGGAAGCGCCACACTGTCTTCCATAATGGTTGAACTAGTTTACACTCTCACCAGCGGTGTAAAATTGTTCCTATTTCTCCACATCCACTCCAGCATCTGTCTCCAGATTTTTTTAATGATCGCCATTCTAACTGGCATGAGATGGTATCTCAATGTGATTTTGATTTGCATTTCTCTAATAACCAGTGATGATGAGCATTTTTTCATATGTTTGTTGGTCTCACATATATCTTCTTTTGAAAGGTGTCTGTTCATATCCTTCTCCCACTTTTGGATGGGTTTATTTGTTTTTTTTCTTGTAAATCTGTTTTAGTTCTTTGTAGATTCTGGATATTAGCCCTTTGTCAGATGGGTAGATTGCAAAAGTTTTTCCCATTCTGTTGGTTGCCGGTTGACTCTAATGACTGTTTCTTTTGCTCTACAGAAGCTCTGGAGTTTAATTAGGTCCCATTTGTCTATTTTGGCTTTTGTTTACATTGCTTTTGGTGTTTTAGTCACGAAGTCCTTGCCTATGCCTATGTCCTGAATGGTTTTGCCTAGGTTTTCTTCTAGGGTTTTTATGGTGTTAGGTCTTATGTTTAAGTCTTTAATCCATCTGGAGTTAATTTAGTGTAAGATGTCAGGTAGGGGTCCAGTTTCTGCTTTCTGCACATGGCTAGCCAGTTATCCCAACACCATTTACTAAACAGGGAATCCTTTCCCCACTGCTAGTTTTTGTCAGATTTGTCAAAGATCAGATGGTTGAGATGTGTGGCATTGCCTCTGAAGCCTCTGTTCTGTTCCATTGGTCTATATCTCTGTTTTGGTACCAGTACTATGCTGTTTTGATTACGTAGTCTCGTAGCATAGTTTGAAGTCAGGTAGTGTGATGCCTCCAGCTTTGTTCTTTTTGCTTAGGATTGTCTTGGCTACGCAGGCTCTCTTTTGGTTACATATGAAGTTTAAGGTGGTTTTTTCCAGTTCTGTGAAGAGGGTCATAGGTAGTTTGATGGGGATAACGTTGAATCTATAAATTACTTTGGGCAGTATGGCCATTTTCAAGATATTAATTCTTCCTAACCATGAGCATGGTATGTTTTTCTATCTGTTTGTGTCCTCTCTTATTTCCTTGAGCAGTGGTTTGTAGTTTTCCTTCAAGAGGTCCTTTACATTCTTTGTTGTATTCCTAGGTATTTTATTCTCTTTGTAGCAATTGTGAATGGGAGTTCACTCTTGATTTGGCTCTCTGTTAGTCTGTTATTGGTGTACAGAAACGCTTGTGATTTCTACAACAACTCTATGCACATAAACCAGTAAACCTGGAAGTAATGGATAAATTCCTGGACACTTGCACCCTCCCAAGACTAAACCAGGAAGAAGTTGAAACCCTGAATAGACCAATTACAAGGGCTGAAGTTGAGGCAGCAATTTATAGCCTACCAACCAAGAAAGTCCAGGTCCAGACGGGTTCACAGCCAAACTCTACTAGACATACAAAGAGGAGCTGGTACTACTCCTTCTGAAACTATTCCAAACAATTCAAAAAGAGGGAATCCTTCCCTAATCATTTTACAAGACCAACATCATCATGATACCAAAACCCGGCAGAGCCTCAACAATAAAAGAAAATTTCAGGCCAATATCCATGATGAACATAGATGCAAAAATCTTCAACAAAATACTGGCAAACCAATTGCAACAGCACATCAAAAAGCTTATCTAACATGATCAAGTAGGCTTCATCCCAAGGATGCAAGGCTGGTTCAACATATGCAAGTCTACAAACGTAATCCACCACATAAACAAAACCAAAGATAAAAACCACATGACTCTCTCAACAGATGCAGAGACAGCCTTTGACAAAATTCAACAGCCCTTCATGCTAAAAACTCTCAATAAAGTAGGTACTGATAGAACATATCTCAAAATAATAAAAGCTATTTATGACAAACCCAAAGCCAATATCATACTGAATGGGAAAAAACTAGAAGCATTCTCTTTGAAATCTGGCACTAGGCAAGGATGCCCTCTCTCACCACTCCTATTCCATATAGTATCGGAAGTTCTAGCCAGAGCAAGAAAAAGAAATAAAAGGTATTCAATTAGGAAAGGAGGAAGTCAAACTGTCTCTATTTGCAGAAGACATGATTGTATATTTAGAAGACCCCATCATCTCAGCCCAAAATCTCCTTAAACTGATAAGCAACTTCAGCAAGGTCTCAGGATACAAAATCAATGTGCAAGTTTCTTCTTTCAAGTCAGGGCCAGAGACTCTCTATGTCAATCTGACGGAATGGCCTAAGTTCAAGATACACGAGAGGCCAGAAATTTAAGTTCTCATTTCTAACACTGGGGAGGTAGACTCATAACGTGGGAATTCCTCCAAATAGAAATACTATTCAAAATATGATGGCCTGCC
Source organism: Cacajao melanocephalus (assembly GCA_963573385.1). NCBI lineage: Eukaryota > Metazoa > Chordata > Mammalia > Primates > Pitheciidae > Cacajao > Cacajao melanocephalus. The sequence continues at coordinate 23,353 of CAUYLG010007640.1, forward strand.
ATGAATACAACTATGCTGACTATAGCAAGCAATAAAGGAAAACATTAAAAAGTATGTCTTTCTCCTTCCTGTCTCCTACCTTTTCTAAGCCTATCTTTGTCAAGCCCTCTGTGTATTCCTTTATCTTGTGGGCTTTGCAGGGTGGAAACTTGAAACTTCTGAGACCAACGGTCTTCCTGTCTTTTGTGAAGCCTATGCTTACTGAGGACACTACACTGGGCCAGAGGAGGTGGGAGGGCTGCCTTAGAGCCTGATAAAAGAGGAAAAAAAGACTACTGGGAGGGGAATGGAAGTTGGCCAAGTTCCTTGACAAGAGGCGCTCCATGCTTGACTTTGCTCAGAGGACAAAGGAAATAACAGTGCCTCAAAGAGGACGGCTGTCCTGGATACTGGGGCTCTGTCATCACAACATTCCATGTGTCCTACAAGGCAGAGAAGCTGCAGAGCAACAAGACTTCAAAGGATCCTGTAGGCTTCAACAAGGGGCTTGAACAAAAAGCAGTTACTCCACAGAAGACCAGAGGGGTACTCCCAGCATTCTGGCTCTATGAGAGAGACTGCAGCATATAGAAAGGAGTCTCAATAATTGATAATTATCACACTGATTTTCTTTTTTAAAACACGGTCTCAATGGACAAGGAAAATGTGGCACATACATACCACGGAATACTAGGCAGCCATAAAAAATGATGAGTTCATGTCCTTTGTAGGGACATGGATGAATCTAGAAGCCATCATTCTCAGCAAACTGACACAAGAACAGAAAATCAAACAGCACATGTTCTCACTCATAGGCAGGTGTTGAACAATGAGAACCCATGGACACAAGGAGGGGAGCATCACACACTGGGGTTTGTTGGGGGGGACTAGGGGAGAGACAGTGGGTGGTAGCAAGTTGGGGAGGGATAACATGGGGAGAAATGCCAGATACAGGTGATGGGGATGGAGGGAGCAAACCACATTGCCATATATGTAGCTATGCAACAATCCTGCATGTTCTGCACATGTACCCCAGAACCTAAAGTCCAATTTTAGATAAATAGATAGATAGACAGACAGATAGACATAGATATAGATATATAGATATATATGGTCTCAGATTAGAATTCAACTTGATATTTTAAAAAACAGGTAGACATTTCTTACAAAACTTTGTGGAGCCTAGAAATGATAAAGTTTAAATAAATCTTAATTCCCCAAGCATTAGGTAAGGACTTAAAAAAAATCTCTGTGCTTTCAAATTTCAAAAATCATAGTTTAAAGACAAGGCAGGGAATGGGCAGAGAAAACTGACAGGATCTAGGGCCCAGTTTTTCACTATTTCAGGATTGTCTTTTATTACAATGATAACCCTCTAGCCAAATCTGAACTTAACATGTGACCGGCCTTCTTCAGGGAAAATAAAATAAAAATTCCCTGCTGCTTAGCTTTCTAAAGGACTTGTGAAAATCTATGCTTTTAACTTGGATCATGAATAGGGTAAAAAGAATGTATTTTTCTTTCCTGTATACAGAGAACTTTATATTTTGGTATGTCCTTATCAGTCTGGTTACTACATTGAGATTTATATTGGGAAATGCTATCTAGAGTTTCCAGATGGCAAAAGGCCAGATAAAGGGCCTTTGCTGTTGAATACAAGCATGTACTCTCAACTTCACCACTTGGTTGAATATAGCTCTACTTGGCTATAATGAGCAAGCTCCATTTGTTTAATGAAGCATTCATATGACAAAAGTGGCTAAATCAACAAGTAGAGTTATTTATGAACAAATAAAGCCATCTGAAACCGTCAGGAAGGATGTTACATTCTGAAACCAATTAAATTCTTTTTAAAAATGGCTCAACCAAAATATTTTATTCTTGTTCACCAGTAACACTGCTTCTTTCCAAATTAAACACTATTTTAAAAATTGTTCTTGATTTTTAGATATGCGTATTAGTTTAACTTTTAATTAGTTTAAAGCATTCTTCAGTCTTTAACATGCAAATATTTCAAATGTGGAAATAGAGTGTTTGGTTATCCTTTTAGAAGTTCTCTTGAAGTCTAGGAACATAGATAGAGGTAATATTGCATCAACATTAGGTTCTGACACAATGTATCTAAGATTACTTTCCATGACCCTAAAGGCTCTGCTTAATCTGACCTTTGCTTATCTTTCCAGCGACTCTTATAGTACTTTCTTCCACAGTGGACTTTTCTCAGGTCCAGCAACACACTGTGCTCTCCCATCTCAAGATTTGTGTGGTCTATTGTCTTAGCTTGAAACACACACACACACAAACGCACGCACACACACACGTGCACACACACACACACACGATCCCTCTAATGTCTACCGATCCTTCAGATTTCAAGATTCTGCGGACCTCCAAAACAGACTACCTTTCCCTTTTAAATGCCCTCATGGCACCCTATCCTTCCTTGATGCAGTCCTGACACTTTAAATTATCTTAATAGAGGCCTTTCTCAATTTGATTCTAAGTAGAACCTATATGCTCAGGTCTCAACACACAAAGACCATAATACAGTAAATGTTCAATGTATTTGATGTTCAATGTATTTGATGCTATTCATCAAGAATTATGTGCCAAGTATTGTTTTAAGCAATTTATATAAAGCTTAATAACAAACAAGACTTGGTGGTGACATGATTATTAATCATATTTACACATAAGGAAACTGAGACCCAGAGATGGAGCTGGGATTTGAAACAATGTCTAATGTGACTCCAAAGCCTTTCCTAACTCCTACCCCTTACAGCCGCCAAGTAATGCTGAAAAGTAATGCTGTACTTAGAATCCAGGTACAGCTACTAACCAGTTGTGTGGCCTGGGGCATGTTACTTAAACTCGTTGAGGCTTAGTTTTTTGTTTTTGTTTTGTTTGGTTTTGAGACAGAGTCTCCCTCTGTTGCCAGGCTGGAGTACGGTGGTGCAATCTCGACTCACTGCAACCTCCGCCTCTTGGGTTCAAGCGATTCTCCTGCCTCAGCCTCCTGAGTTGCTGGGACTACAGGCGTGTGCCACCATGCCCAGCTATTTTTTGTATTTTTAGTAGAGATGGGGTTTCACCGTGTTGGCCAGGATGGTCTCAATCCCTTGACCTCGTGATCTGCCCACCATGGCCTCCCAAAGTGCTGAGATTACAGGCATGAGCCACCATGCCTGGCTTGAGCCTTAGTTTTTTGGCATCTTTAAGAAAAGGCATAAAAGTATCTGCCTCACAAGATCACTTTGAAGGAATATATATTAAAGTGCCTTGCACAAAGGAGGTTTTTAATAATTAGCAATTGAATCTGATCTCAAAATATAACCTAATGTACAAATAAGCAGGGAAAAAAACAGAAAACAGAGGAAAGAAAATAGCATGTATTCACATAGACTCATGTAATCATCCCAGTAGCATGAAACTTCCCAAGAAAATTGTGATCATACTCTTATTTTGACATAGACCCACAACTGTGATTATTAAAAGTAATAAAAGTTACTCTTAAGCATATATTGAAAGAAGCTTATTTTGGCATATGAGTTATAACATATCTATGCTTTCTACCCTGCCACCTCAGAGTAAAAGGTCAAAAAACCTCCCATGATGAAGCAGTGGTGAAATTCAAAAGTGAAATGTAAAGTAGGAAAGAAATATTAGAAAACAAAAATTGGTAGGAAATGAAAAGATAAAACTACATGAAACCACAGAGTGCAGGAAGAATAAGCGAGGCAAGAATAGAGGAAGATAATGGGGATAGAAGGCACTGTATTGTTGACAGCATCTGATCTAGAGATTAGTGTTATTTCTAAGCAGATTAACCAAATCCCAACTGTTCCACATCAGGTCCTTTCTCTAAGCTTTTCTTACCTCATATCAGCAAATTAAAAATAAATAAAATTTTAAGCACACAAATGAAATTAAAGGAAAAAACTACCCACACAAACCAGAAATGTCCCAGGTTGACAGTTCATCCTAATATGCTTATTGTCTCCTTCCGTTCCGTGCCTAGACTAAAATGATGAAAGTGAAAAACCTTAAAAGAAGCAAAAAAGAAGAGAATTAGCTCCTCTGTGTAATTATTTAAATATAGTATCAAACCATCTACCCAACAGCAATAGGCACTGCAGTATTGAAGATCATCACATGAGGGTAGAGGGCGTAAAAAAGGATGGTGTGGTGGGAGATTGTTATTTCTGTCCCAGATACAGAGAAGAACTTTTAACCTTATTGTGCTTTTCCTTATCATAACCTTCTCCATAGCAACCATAGAACTGCAGTAGCAAGAAATAGATGGGAAAACAAAAAATATACAGCTATTATTAACCATTGGCTACACACACACACACACACACACACACACAAATCTTGAAAATCTGCTGAATTCAGTAATAATTTTTTTAAATCACGTAACTTCCCCTGAAATTTCATATTGCTATGGAAGACCAACCACTAAAAAACTAGGCTAGCATAGTATTACTGTAATTTTTCTATAGCTTGTATATTCGCAACATATTTATAGCACCTTACAACAGATTTAATCTCTAAAATGAGCCTATTTTGCTAAAAAAGAATAAGGAGGAGGAGGAGGAGGGAGGGAGGGAGGAAGGAAAGAAGGAAGGAAGGAAAGAAGGAAGGAAGGAAGGAATCTTTTGAGGTCCAACAGATTTTTCAATGTTTAGTCTAAAGAATGGGCTTTTACCTCACTTACTATTCCTGAATAACTAAGACGGATACAACAGTCATGTTATAGGATTATAACTTTTGTCCAATGTATATCATATTGCTGGTGAAAAGCACTTCTTATCCCGATTAGTCATTCTCCCGAGTTTAAAACTAGAAAACCTAGAAAGGGTCACTGCTAACAAGCATTTTTATGACAGGTAAAAACAATAAAAGAGTACAGTCACTCTTTGGGCACAACTCTCCCTAGTCTGTTATCACTGATCCTTTATTTTGGCTTAACGATTTTAACTGCTTAACAAATGCACATAAAATATAAGATTCCTGCATCAAGAAGTTCTGCCACAAGATGAGTATAAGGAAGCATAATTTCATCAGAAAAAGTGCACCACCCTTGTGGCATTGCTTAACACTAAAGAAAACAATCTCCAAAGGTTGAGATGGCAATGACAACATTAGAAAAATGTGTTTCCTTTGAGGCCTAACATTTTGAGGGACAGACTATTATACATCTTCTCATTGCTTTCATTCCTAACCTCTGGGTGCTTAGGGACCATCTTAGAAGGTGCTAACCACCTGTTAGAAGCCTACACTAGGGCATCCCCGTACGGGATTTTGAGATGTTCACTGCTAACTTACTTATTTTGGCAAACCAGATTTCTCACTAAATGATGAAGTCTTATTACTGGTTCAGGTGAATACACTTAACTCTTTTCGGAAATGGTCAGGGAACTGAGGCCTGGTCACAGTTGTGTATGTGGTGGTTTGAGAGACGGGGAAGAAGGAAGGAAGAGATAGCAATGGCTAGAGGCTAAGGGTCTGGGATCGCACACTCATTCTCCCACTTCAGCCACCTGTTCATATGGGCCCAGGTCAATCCAATTTCACACTTACGCAGGCCAGGCACTGGTAATGGAGTGGCAAATCTGAGATGCAGGTCTCGCCCTCATGGAACTCATAATCTAATGGAAATACAGATCTTAACTGAGTAAACACATGGTAAAAAATTTTATGCACAAGATATGCACTTTTACTTCTCTTTTCTTCAGATGAGGTACTTTTGAATGTGAGATTTGGTTATAATTTGAGGGGCATTCACTAATCAGTATGGCTACTAGAACCACTGGCCTGTTAACGAACTACTGAGTCCTCAGGTCCCAAGAAAAAATCAAATGGAACCAAGGTCTGTAACCTAGTTAGTGGTCGGTGACCCAACACAAGGGCCCAGTGGGGGAACTGCAGGAGGCACCTCTTCCCAGGAGTCCTAGGACTCTGACCTCGGCACAGAGGGTCCATGGACTCCCATACCAGTTACGCTGCCCTGCCAACACCATCTGAGTTTCAGAGGGAAATTCACTTAAACTTTGAGCATACTGATCTTCAGAGACACTGGTGGAAGACGGCTTTTATGGCATGAAAAAAAAATTACAGTGAACTGGAGACACCAAGAAGGACAGATAGAACTGTCCACCCAGATGCCATTTTTCTGCAAAAATCTGGCTGCTCTCTGCAACAGTCTGATTGATGGTTTGAGAGTGAAAATTATCCATCTCTACTTTAGTCACAATGAAAAAAGCTGTGTACAATAAAATGTGTGCTTCCACCAACTTTTGAGTTAAAGGGCTAAGAAAATTGTAAAGAATTTAAGGTACCACAACCACTTAAACAATATTAGTAATTTCCTTCCAAATAATTTGTAAAGTTATTCTCTTCTTTTCTCTCCTCCTAAAACAACTTCCAGTTGAGACCAGAAGCAGCAGAAGTCCCAGACACCAACTACAACTTTCCTTCGCACAGTACACATCATACATACTGAACCCAAGGCCTATCTTCCTGTCCAATAAGAACTAGAGAGAAAGCCTCACAACATTCCAATTTATTTCTTCAGAAAACTCACTACTCTTCAAAGTTGTCTGTGGTTTTGTGACAAAGATATTATTAGGTGCAAAATGGCTTGCAACTAGTTAACAATCACAGAAGCATCCAACAAATGTATATATGTACAATCTAAGGATTTAGAGATGAAATCAGTTATGCAGGTTAGATATCAACAAAAGAGCAGTAATTATAAAGTTGCATGAAGAAAGTGGCTGTTGAGGTGTGGGTGATGAGAATAAGACTGACAACAAGAAATAATTGTTACAATCAAGAAGTGAAACTAAAAAATAAATGTTCTTTAAATTGATGGATAAACAAGAAAGACTTTACTACAGTAAATAAATCCAATACTTATTATAAATAAGATAAAATTAGCTATAATTTCACATTTTTATGTGAACATTTTGAAGTATAAGTACATAAAGAAAAAACACACATCTCAAGTATACTTCTCAATAATTTCTCATAAAGAACACACCTTTGTAACCAGCACATGTTGTAAAATCAGAAACAGAACATTACCAGATTCCTACATAAGCTCTCTTTGTGCCCCTTTTAGTCACTACCCTCCCCTATACTTTAGTTTTGCCTATTGTTAGCTTGATATAAATACAATCATATTGTATATTTTTTGTGTGTGTTTGGCTTCTTCTGCTCCAACTTTTGTTGGTAAGATTTATACAGATTTTTAAATATAGCTTTAGTTCATTTATTTCTATTACTATGTAGTATATTTGGATTCAGGAATACACCATAACTTAATCATCCATTCTATTATTGACTGGCATTTGGGTTATAAGCACATGCACAGTTGTAGAATAACCACTTTTTAAAAGTGGTTTGGCAATTTGCGAAACATATGCAAATTCTATGAACCAGCAAATCTATCCCGTGAATGTGTACATATACACACGTTAAATATCTACATAGAGACATGCTGTGAAAGTGCTTTGCAAATGGTAAAATATAAAATGTAAGGAACGTTACCAAAAAGCTGAAAATAAGCTATTGTCACTGTTGCCCTCAGAAAGTACTGTAAGAATTCAAGGATCGTGGAAGGAAAAGGCAGAGGAGTACTCATCTGCAGGAAATCTGCTGGGACAGGGCAGGCCACAGGGGCTTGTGTCTACGTGAAAACTTGACATCTGTGAAAGAAGTGGATATGAAAGCAGCATGTTGAGCCCCAAAACACAAGAAATGAAGTTCCCACAAAATGGGAGGTTACATAATCCTTAAGACCTTTCAGCCAGTGCCTTAGGTGACCAGAAACTCAAGCTAAGTGGGGAACAGGTCTGCATGCCAAAGTTTTGGTCTAGGAAACAGGGTGGTAACCATTAATGAGGAGGATCAGTGTTGGGTGTTATAGCATATGCAGCCATTTGTTGTCCTGTTCTCTAGCTCAAACGCAGGGAATTTATCCCTAGTTCCTCACAAGAAAACTGGAAGAACCTTAAAAAGTAAGCATTACGTTTAAAGGCACAATTTTTTTTTATAGAAAGATAAAGAAAGCAAAGACATCCTGATAAACCTCATAAAATAACTCTCATAGGAAAAGGGATATTTTTTGGCCCTGGCTCAACCACGGTAGCATAGGGGACAAAGGGCACAAGAGGCACCAGAGAGTTCACAGAAAATGTCAACAGCCATCAAGACCACCTGTCCCAAGAAACCAAAAAAAAGAACAAAGATTTTTACCATTCCATTATTGGAGCAGAAAGTCACAACTGCTTAACTTCTCCGTTACTATTACACATGCACTGTCTCACTACGATTGCTGTAGCCACCTGAGGGAAAAAAAAATTATACTCCACCTCAGAGTTGCCCAGAAGCTTAAAAAAACCTATGGGTAGTATGACCATTCACATCGTTTAAAAGAAATACAACACATAAACATACACAGACACAAACACCACTTCAAGAATGATAAGATTCTTCTGAAATCTAAACAGACTCCACAGTGGTTAACATCTGAGAGGCGTTTACAATGAAGCATACATAGCTGAAATGTGATGAAACCTGAACCTGAGATCTGTTATCTTTCCTTTGAGGGCTCTAAGCAGTTTCACTTTTGCATGTATTATTCTCAACATTCTTGTAAATTAGGTGGACACTGCTGCTGTTACCTTCATTTTACACACAAAATAAGGAACCTCCGGAGTGATCAAGTAGCTTGCATAAAGTAATCCAAAAAATTTATCAAAGCCAAGACTAAAATTCAAGTCTTATGATGTTCATTTTCTTTCTACTGTAACACACAGCCCCAGGAGAAAGGATTAAGCAAACAGCTGTTCCAGGTAAGTCAGAAAGCCTCTGCATATCTTCCCTTGGGGAGAAGTGATGCATTTACTCTAATGTGAGGGTAACATCTGAAATTAATTTACCAATGAAAATTAGCCTTAGTCCTCAAGCCCAAGGCCTACAATAAATTAGGTTACACTGGAGAGGGGAAGGAACAATTACCAATGCAAATGCTCAATAAAGAGGGGAAATATAAAGAATTATCCCTAATATTTACTGAGTCTGGAATGGAAGTATAAATTTATACTTCCCCATGAAATATGTAATACTTGATGCTACCACTCTTTTTAAGGAAACCACAGCACATACATGCTCACTCTATACTTTCTCTGTTTAAGTAGTAACATGCGGGGCCATGATGAATGGCAAAAAGAGACACAATCCTATCCACTAACTTGAATAGCCCTAAGGGATCTGATCTGTTTTACCACCTCCTCACCAGCTCAAGCTTCCTCCAGTTAAGTTTTAACAGAGTAAAAATTACTCAAATCACCATTAAGGTTAACAATGTGCTATTTCCTATTATAAATAATAAAGCATTATTCTAGTGATAGCAATTGTGGATTGCCACGATGAGATACAACTGTATTATGACATAGTAAAAAAATTCCTACAGTAATATGCCTTTTATATATTTTATAGATAATATTCAAGGTTAAAGTTTCTCAATGATATATTTCGCCTACTGGGTGAAAAAATATACACACGCAAGCATATAGATACCCCAACTCAATTTTCCCCTTCTTGCCTGGAAAAATATTAATAACGTATCTGTTGAAATTCCTGAGGGAAAATAACCTTCTTTGTTCCCCTGTGGAATTTTCTCCTCAACCTGGAGAATCAACTAGTGCCAGAGGCCTACAGTTACCAAGCCAAGAGCTTTGTAGGGGTGGGAGGAACCTCAAAAACAAACTTGTAAGCTACTGCTGGGGAGCAGATTAACAGCTCAATAGTGTCTTACACTACTGTGTATTACCGGTCTACTGGCTCTGGCTTGGTGATTTCTCACCAAGGAACGGATAAGTTGATAGACAGTAATGAATATGTTTATAAGCCATTAGGTCAGCTCCATCCAACAGAACTTTCTGTAATGATGAAAATGTTCTATATCTGTACCACCCAACACAGTAGTAGCCACATGTGGCTATTCAGCATCCGAACTGTACTTATTGTGACTGAGGAACTGAATTTTAATTTAGATGTCTACATGTGGCTAATGGCTAGCATGACAGATAGCACAGCTTTAGATACTCAGTCTTTTTACAGACTAAGCTATGTTTCATGCATGTATACCTTATACCAGGGATTGCAACTGGTGATTCTAGACCAAAGTTGGCTGACAAATGAGTATGGTTTGGTGATCACGGTATTTCAGTTTTTAATCTAAGCTGAAACTCACAGACAGGGTATTCCCCAGCTGGTCACTGTATCTTAACATTTTCTAATTCTCCATCACACACACACACACAGACACACACAAACTACACACCACATATAAGCATTTGACTTTTCTATTTCTACAAAATGTGGTGGTATTTTTCAGATTCTTTTTCACAAAACATCACTTCAAGAAAGCTTCAAGTCATATTTCTTTTAAAAATAATAATAGACTAACAATATCCCTTTATTGGTTACTTACTAGGTGTTAGGAACCATTCTAAGTTCTTTACCTTATTAGTTCAATCCATCAGCATCCACTGGGATTGGTTCCAGGGTACACCCCCCAGACACCAAAATCCCCAAATGCTCAAGTCTCTTACATAAGATGGTACAGTATTTGCATGTAACCTACAAATATCCTCTCAAATACTTTAAATCATCTCTAGATTACATATAATACCTAACACAATATAAACGCTATATAAATATAGTATTGTGTTTTTATTTGTGGTTTTATTTTGTGGTTTTTTAAATTTTCCCCCAAAAATGTTTTCAATCTGTGGTTGGTTGAATCCATGGATGCATAACCCACAGATATGGAGAGCTGACTGTATACATACAGACATACCTCAGATATTGAAGATTTGGGGCCAGACCACCAGAATAAAGTAGAAATCTCAATAAAGCAAGTCATACACATTTTTTGGTCTCACAGTACATATAATATACTACAGTATATCAAGTGTGGAGTAGCATTACATTAAAAAAGTACATATCTTAAAGTAAAAAATACTTCATTGCTTAAAATGCTAACGACCATCTGAGACTTTAATGAGTCATTATCTTTTTGCTAATGCAAGGTCTTATCTCCATGCTGATGGTTGCTGAATGATCAGGTTAATGGTTGCAGACAGCTTGTGTGGCTGTGGCAATTTTTAAAAATAAGGCAACAATGAAGTTTGTTTGCTACTTTGACACTCCTTTCATAAAAGATTTCTCTGTAGCAGGCAATGCTGTTTCATAGCATTTACCCATAGCAGAAATTATTTCAAAATTGGAGTCAATTCTCTCAAATCATGCTATTTTATCAACTAAGTTTATATAATACTCTAAATCCTTTGCTGTCACTTCAATGTTCTTCACAATATCTTCACCAGGAGTAGATTCTCCATCTCAAGAAACCATTTTCTTTGCTCATCCACAAGAAGCAACTCCTCATCTGTTACAGTTTTATCATAAGATTGCAACAATTCAATCACATCTTCAGGCTCCATTTTTTTAAAGATAGAATAAGCTTTTAATAAAGATGATTGAGCATTTGTCAAACAAGGGTATAAATATTATTGGAATTTCCCATGATTTGTTCAGAAAACTTGTGGATATGCAAAAATGAGAAGTAAAAATTAGATCTTAAAACTGAAATATGACCCATAAAACATAAGCACTTAAAGGAATTATATTAATAATGTTTTGAATGCACTGATCAAATGGTGAAATCACTTCATTTGGAAAATTACCATTTTTATGTTATTTTTTCTGAGATCTTAAAATTATTATTTTTTTTTTCCACAGGTTTTGGGGGACAGTTGGTATTTGGTCACATGGATAAGTTCTTTAGCGGTGATCTGTGAGATTTTGACACACCCATCACCCAAGCAATATACACTGTACCCAATATGTAGTCTTTTATCCCACACCCCCCTTCCAGCATTTCCCCCCATCCCCAAAGTCCATTGTATCATTCTTATGCCTTTGCACCCTCACAGCTTAGCTCCCATCTGTGAGAGAGAACACAGAATGTTTGGTTTTCCATTTCTGAGTTACTTCCCTTAGAATAATGGTCTCCAATTCCATCTGGGTTGCTGTGAATGTCATTATTTCATTCCTTTACATAGCTGAGTAGTACTTCATGGTATATATGAACAGATACCACAATTTCTTTATCCAGTTGTAGACTGGTGGGCATCTGGGCTGGTTCCACATTTTTGCAGCTGCAAATTGTGCTGTTATAAACATGCGTGTGAAAGTATCTTTTTTGCATAATGACTTCTTTTCCTCTGGGTAGACACCCAGTAGTGGGACTGCTAAATCAAATGTTAGTTATACTTTTATTAATAGTTCTTTAAGGGATCTCCACACTGTTTTCCATAATGGTTGTACTAGTTTACATTCCGACCAGCAGTGTAAAAGTGCTCCCTTTCACCACATCCACACCAACATCTGTTATTTTTTGATTTTTTGATTATGGCCATGCTTGAAGAAGTGAGGTGATATCACATTGTGGTGTTGATTTGTATTTCCCTGATCATTAGTGATGTTGAGCATTTTTTCATGTGTGTTGGCCATTTGTATGTCTTCTTTTGAGAACTGTCTATTCATGTCCTTAGCCTACTTTTTGGTTGGATATTTTGTTTTTTCCTTGCTAATTTATTTGAGTTCCTTGTAGATTCCGGATATTAGTCCTTTGTCAGATGTACAGATTGTGAAGATTTTTTTTTCCCATTCTGTAGCTTATCAGTTTACTCTGCTGGTTGTTTCTTTTGCTGTGCAGAAGCTTTTTAGTTTAATTAGGTCCCATCTATTTATCTTTGTTTTTGTGATTGTGTTACTTTTGGATTCTTGATTATGAAGTCCTTCCCTAAGCCAGAGGTTAGGTTCCCTAACCTCTAGAAAGGTTATTCCAATGTTATCTTCTAGAATATTTATGGTTTCAGGTCTTAGATTTAAGTCATTGACCCATCTTAAGTTGATTTTTGTATAAGGTAAAAGATGATTCAGTTTCATTCTTCCACTTGTGGCTTGCCAATTATCCCAGCACCTTTGTTGAACAGGGTATTCTTTCCCCACTTTACCTTTCTGTTTGCTTTGTCGAAGATCAGTTGGCTGTAAGCATTTGGCTTTATTTCTGGGTTCTCTATTCTGTTCCATTGGTCCACATGCCTATCTTTATACCAGCACCATGCTGTTTTGGTGACTATGGCCTTCTATGTGATGTCTCCAGATTTGTTTTTTTTTTTTTTCCTTAGTCTTGCTTGGTTATGAAGGCTTTTTGGGGTTCTATATGAATTTCTAATTCTAGTTATTTTGCTATTTCCAACATATCTGCAGTGACTTCCTCTTCTGAAGTCTTGAACACCTCGAAGTCATGCATGGGAGTTGGAAAAACTTCTTACGAATTCCTGTTAATGTTAATATTTTGACTTCCCCCCATGACACAAATGTTCTTAATCCTTTCCAAAAGGTTTTCAAAGGACTTTGCCCAGATCCACCAGAGGAATCACAATCCATGGCAGTGATAAAATGCATCAAAAAGCCAAATTGTGAATGAAAGGGTAAGTTGTGTGTTCACTGGAGTACCATTTTTAATTTCCTTCAATACTTATGAAATGTATCTCTTAAATAAGACTTGATAGTTGAAGTTATTCCTTGACTGATAGACCACAGAATGAATAAATGTGGGTAAATGCTATCAAATGGTAAAATCACTTCAAAACCACAATGTGATATCCCCTTACTCCTGCAAGAATGGTCATAATAAAAAAATAACAGATGTTGGCATAGATGAGGTAGAAAGAGAAAAATTTTACACTGCTGGTGGGAATGTAAACTAGTACAACCACTATGGAAAACAGTGTGGAGATTCCTTAAATAACTATGAATAAAAGGAGAACTACCATTTGATCCAGCAATCCCATTACTGGGTGTCTACCCAGAGGAAAAGAAGTCATTATATGAAAAAGATATTTGCACAGGCACATTTATAGCAGCACAATTCACAACTGCAAAAATATGGAACCAGCCCAAATGCCCATCAATCAATGAGTGGATAAACAAACTATGGTATTTGATTTTCTGTGTACCTATGCAACAATCCTGCATGATCTGCACATGTACCCCAGAACCTAAAGTACAATAAATAAATAAATAAATAAACATCAAAAAAAAACTGTGGTATATATATACCATGTAATACTACTCAGCCATATAAAGGAATGAAATAATGGCATTCACAGCAACCCGGATGAACCTGGAGACCATTATCTAAGTGAAGTAACTCCGGAATGGAAAACCAAATATCATGTGTTCTCACTCATAAATGGGAGCTAAGCCGTGAGGACTATCTTCGATAATTTTTATGGTTTCAGGTCTTAGATTTAATCTTGATCCATCTTGAGTTGATTGATGTTTTAAGGTCTTAGATTTAATCTTGATCCATCTTGAGTTGATTGATGTTTTCAGGTCTTTGATCCATCTTGAGTTGATCTTTCTATGAGGTGAGAGATTAGGATCCAGTTTCATTAGCTATCATGAAAACAACATTAATCTCCTTGTACATCTCCATCAGTGCTCTTGGGTGGCTAAATGCATTGCCAATGAGCACTAATATTTTGAAAACAATCTTTTTTTTCTGAGCAGTAGGTCTCAACAGGGGGCTTAAAATTTTCAGTAAACCCCTACAAACAGATGTGCTATCATCCAGGCTTTGTTATTCCATTTACAGAGCATAGGTAGAGTAGATTTAGCATAATTCTTAAAGGCTCAAGGATTTGCAGGAGGGTAAATGGGTACTGGCTTCCACTTAAAGTCATCAGCTGCATTAGCTCCTAACAGGAGATTCAGCCTGTCTTTTGAACCTTTGGCTCCACTGACTTCTCTCTAGCTATGAAAGTCCTAGATGGCATTTTCTTCCAATAGAAGGCTGTTTGTCATCTCCACTGAAAATCTGTTGTTTAGTGTAGGCACCTTCATCAATGATCTTAGATCTTCTGCATAACTTACTGCAGCTTCTAAACCAGCACTTGCTGCTTCACTTTGTACTTAAATGTTATGAAGACTACTTCTTTCCTGAAACCTCATGAACCAACCTCGGCTAGCTTAAAACTTTTTTCCTGTGCCTTCCTCACCTCTCTCACTCTTCATAGAATTGAAAGGATTAGAGGATTGCTCTAGAGTAGGTTTTGGCTTAGAGAAATGCCGTGGCTGGTTTTACATTTTATGCAGACCAGTAAAACTTTCTTCATATCAGCCATAAGACTGTTTCACTTTCTTATAAGTTGTGTGTTCACTGGAGTAGCACTTTTAATTTCCTTCAAAAACTTTTCCTTCTCATTCACAATTTGGCTGTTTAATACCAAAGGCTTAGTTTTAGGCCTATCTAGGCTTTGATTTAAAGTGAGAGATGTGAAGCTCTTCCCTTTCACTTCAATACTTCAAGGCTATTATAGGGTTATCAACTGGCCTAATTTCAATATTGTTTTGTCTCAGGGAACAGGGAGGACAGACCAAAGACAGACGGGCAAACAGCTGATCAGTGGAGTAATCGGAACACACACAGCATTTACTAAGTTTGCCATCTTATATGGGCAGTTTGTGGCACCCCAAAACAACTACAACAGTAATATTAAAGATCACCAATCACTGCAAAGCTGCAGAGTTAAGAAAAAAAAGAGATCACTGATCACAGATAATAATAGATAGAATAATGAAAAAGTTTGAGATACCGTGAAAATTACCAAAATGCGACAAAGAAATACGAAATGGGCAAATGTCATTGGGAAGATGGTGCTGATAGACTTTCTAGATGCAGTTACCTTAAAACTTTAATGCATGAAAAATGTAATATCTGTGAAGCATAATACACGGGAGCACAATAAAACAAGGTGAGTGTGTTTTATTGGGGGGAGGTGGTTTATTACGAGAAACTGGCTCACTAGATTACAGAGGCTGAGAAGTCCCATGATTTGCCATCTACAATCAGGAGTCCAAGGGAATCTTGGGTATAATTCAATCCAAGTCGGAGGACCTAAGAACCAGTGGATCTGATATAAATCCTTGTCCAAGGGCAGAAGATGAGATGAGAACTGTCAACTTAGGCAGTAAGGCAGGAAAAAAAGGTGAATTCCTCCTTCTTTCGTTTTTGGTTCTATTTAGGCTCTCAACTGACTAGATGATGCCTGCTCACACTGGGGAGGGCAACTACTTTTCTCAATCCAACTATTCAAATGCCAGTCTCAGCTAAAAAGACCCACAGACAGACTCAGAAAAAAAATGTTTAATCTAGGTACCCACAGCTCACTCAAGTTTACACATAAAATTAACCACAGTTAATTATTAATTCAATTTCTTTAACAGACACAGGCTTGTTTAAATTATTTCTTCTTGTGTGAGTTCCGGCAATTTGCATCTTTTAAATAATTGGTCCATTTTGCCTAAGTTATCAAATTTGTCGACATAGAGTTGTTAATAGTATTCCCTTATCAGAACCAAATTTTGAATATAAGAAGTCTGGTCCCAGAGTCCATGCATGCTCTTAACCACCACACTCTCCACTCCTTGTAGGTTAGCTTATTTTCTCCAATCATCAATTTATTTCACGAGCAACATATTTTAAACATAATTTTTTCAATGCAATTACTAGTCCCCACTTTACCACTGTTTTGAGGTAAAGTAGAAAGTAATTCCTACTTTGAAAGAGCAGTCAACTGCCAGCAGAGGCTTAAGTAGAAAGTGCTCTGTCTACAGGCTAAATGTTGGAACACCTTGTTTTGTTATCAACTTGACCAAGAGTAAAGTAACTAGCATTCCTTTCTTTGCCTCCCCAAAGGACATCAACCCCCAAACTTCTATCTTTCCTACCTTCTCTGGGCTACCAAACTTGTTACATATTTCCAATTTGATTAGGAAGACATTAGCAAAATAAGCTAGGTTTACAGCAGCTGAAAAGCCCTCCTAAAATCAAAGGTGCTAACATACAAAAGTGGAAGTTCAGAAGAAAAAGAAATCTTAAACTGCTTATTCTAGAATCACTTGAAAATTACCTTTTCTCTTGTATTTCTCAGAATTACTGAAACTGCCCAAACTTCTGTATAGTATTTCAGAGGAGGTAGGAAAAAATTCAAAGTCTACTAAAAGAAGAGTTAAATAAATTTCACAATTAGCCTTGCCAATGATGAACACATCATCACTGTCCTTCCATAAAAGAAGAAATACATGAAAGTTGACAAATGTGGCAATAAACTAGAATCCAGAAACCATTGTTATTACCATTACTCTGACCACCATTTATTTATGCTTTGAAGTGAGAAAGGAAGGGGGACGTAGGCATATTTTGTCACTAAATTTGTTAATTTTTCCCTTTCCTTGTCACGTTGTATTCAGAGATGCTCATATGAAGACTATAACCAGGAATCTTGTAGCCATGCATTTCATTAGTCTCCAAATTTCCACGGTCAGTGTAAAAAAACGAGAAACGTTATAAGCTGCAAATAAAAAAATATTACAAAAGGATGCATGCATATTCACTATAAAACTTCAAGAAATATAAACATTTGATAGTTGTGATTGTTTCCGCCACTAGAATGAATTCTAAAATGAAGAATGCTAGATTTACTTGCAGTGAGTAAAAAGCTGATATAATGACAAGGTCAGTCTATGACATGAAGGATTAAGAAGTGTGTTTTATAATAGACGTTCTTCAATACTTAATTACCACCAAAGGCATTATTATAATAATATGATGAAACAGAAGTATAGACAAACAGAGAACAACTATTCATTAAAGGCAAGTTTTGCCCTTAGCATTGAGTGAAGCATTGTAGGGAACACAAAAGCAGCAAATGAGATTCTCAACATTAATAGAAGCCATCATTTCATTTAATAAATTCCAAGAGGAGACTACCCCTCTTTCCTTCTGGCAGAAATTCTACTTCTGCTGAATTCTATGGACTGGAGAAGGCTGTTTTGCTCATATATAAAGTTGGATACATCATATTAGATTCTAAAGCTGCACTTTAGAGGTGCTGTACGGATTAGGTAAGCAGTACAAATAGAAAGCCCACTCTGCAATGTGCGTAGAAGAGTTTTCTTTAGACAGAGGTCCATTATGATGTTCCTACCATGAATTGTGGACCAAAATCTGCTTAGAGAAAATACAAGCCTCTAGTAAGATTCCTGATTGAGATTGCATGTGCTACTGGATGTCAGAAGAGACAGACATGGCTTGGCTCAAAAGGGAAAGACTATGGCCAGTTTGAGTAGTGAGATATGGAAAAACAGGAAGAATAATAATTAAACAGCAAGTAAGTAGTACCACACTCTAGACAAAGGAAACTGCAATAAATTCCTTACAGAGAGATATGTCAAGGGTCATCCATGACAGAATAATAGGTGAGTAATAACATTCATAGATAATGTGACTCCACCAAACACAGGACTACCAAAGCCATTCTTACCAGTTGTCACTGTTGAATTCACAGAAGGAAAGCAACTACTATGAATAATAATAGATTTTCCTCAAAGAAAAAAGACAATAGGTATCCTAAATTTTTAGGGGAGCATGGCCTGAGGAAGTCCTCATTAGATAGAACAGCTGTGTATGTGTATGCATGTGTTTAATTACTGCTGCTGCTTTAAGAAATAACAAATGTATTGAACAAAAAGGTTATACACCCAGGTAATAATGTAGCTCAGTCCTTAAAGTTAAGGCTCTCAAAGGATCACTGAAAATTAAAACTGTTTAATATCTAGAACTTGGAAAATGTTCCTATTATCTATCCCAGTAATTCTATTTCAAGGAATATATACCAAGTAAACAATCAAATATGCCAAGATTTACAAAGAAATGTGTATAGTACAGGATTACTTAAGATGGTGAAATTTTAAAAAGAACCCAGATGTCCAGCAACAAAGAAATAATTCATCAAAAAAAATAATATATGGCTATTTTTTAACTGCTTTTGAAAAACTTGGAAAAGGGAAATTGATCGTGTTATAACATTAGGTGATGAAAAAGCAGGATATAAAATTCTATAAGATGTATTTTATCATATACATATGTATAAAATGTATCCTATACAGGTGTGCAATAATGCAAATATATCCAATAAAAATTACTGTTTTGCCAGTTGATTATTATTCTTTAATAGTATTTGTTTCTCCTAGATACAACATATACAATTTACTTCAGACATTTTAAGGTGAAAAAAAAACAGAAAAATAAAGTAAAAATCACCTATAATATTGCCACTCAGAGATGGAGACTGTTGGTATATTTAATATATTACTTTTATAATCACATAGTAAGGCTACAAATCTATTTTTTTGCCGGGATTAATTTTTGTAGTAAAATATTACAAATTTACTTTTGAAACATTCATCTGTGTAAGGAAAATGCAGCTTCTTTCATTTATACAGTTGATTTAATCATCCTTAAGAACCCCATCCTAGTGGATAGAGGGAAAACAGACTTGCTAATCAGCAATACTTCAAGCTTTTCCAGCTTAGACAATCCTTTGGTTTAAACATTCATTTATTTGTAATCTGACCTGCCAAAACAGCTGGTTTAAATGATCCCCTTTGGATGACTCAGGGACTTCAAGACAGTCTCTTAGAGCTCCACTCCCACCCAGGAAGATTAAAAGACACAATCCATAAGGAGGCTCACAAGAGCCTTCTGGTGATGGGGAGGGCTTTGATCCAGCTGCTGTCCCTAGGCATCACTGCTATTGTCAGCTACAAAGTGGCCCTCTTCCTGGGGCTGGTTTCTGCTGAAATGTGGCTGGTCCTAGACTTTTTAGGAGAAACCTGCTGGCACCTGCACTGGGGCCTGTGGTCGTAGACAGTTGACTGTGCTCACGAAATCCCTTCATAGAGCTTGCTCTACTCCAAAGCTAGGCTTCTGCAAGTTCACAGGCTCTTTCACACATCCACACTGTACTCATTCCTTAAAACCCAGGGCACTATGTGATACACAAAGGGGCAGTTTTCCTATATGAAAATTATACCTCAGAAAAGCTATTTTTTACAGTAGTAAAGGGAAATTTGTTTGAAATGTTCACATTAACAAAAAGTCTCAAAATAAATGACTTAACCACACAATGAGGAAGTTACAAATTGCACAGTAAAATAAACTCTAAAAACATAGAAGAAAAGGAATTTTTTAAATGATTCTACAGTTCTTGGCCTAAGGTGAGTGTGCAAATGGCGGGATCCACTGACGAGATCCAGTGGATACTAAGGGCATAGGAGTGAGTTCATACAATAATGGGGTGCACGTTTGCAATAAATTTAAAAATAATAGTATAGCTCATCAAAAGTCAGTTTGCTTCTTGTTGTCACTATGAAATAGCAATTGTAAACAATGTCATTAATAAATTACTCCCTGTTAAAATGTGTTGGTCTATCTGCTCCATAATTGCCATGGTTACTGTTAAGTTTTAGTCATAGGGAGAGATCCAAGATGGACGATTAACAACAGCTCAGGATTGTAGCTCCCAGTGAAAGCACAGAGAGCGAGTGGACGCCGCAATTTCAGACGAATTTCTGTGGACCACAAACTGGGAGATTCCCAGCGGAGGAGCCACACAGATCGCCAGCGCGACTCTTTTGGCCGGCGCGGCGCAGCACTTCTCGGTGCGGAGTATACGCGGCTGGGGGCCCTTTGAGTCGGGCTCGGCTGGTCCCGTCCCTAAAAGGAGAACAGCAATTGGAAGCGCTGAGGACTGAGAGTTTCACAGTAAGCACAGCTGAACCCAGGAAAGCCAAGCTCAGTGGGAAAGGGGCGTCCGCCAAAGGAAAACTAAGAAACAGAAAAAACTTCATCACCAACAAGCCGGACG
>CAUYLG010007641.1:0-46858 GCA_963573385.1 Cacajao melanocephalus
TCCAGATTTTTTAATGATTGCCATTCTAACTGGCGTGAGATGGTATCTCAATGTAGTTTTGATTTGCATTTCTCTAATGACCAGCGATGATGAGCATTTTTTCATATGTTTGTTGGCCTCATGTATGTCTTCTTTTGTAAAGTGCCTGTTCATATCCTTCGCCCACTTTTGAATGGGCTTGTTTGTTTTTTTTCTTGTAAATCTGTTTTAGTTCTTTGTAAATTCTGGATATCAGCCCTTTGTCAGATGGGTAAACTGCAAAAATTTTTTCCCATTCTGTTGGTTGCCGATTCACTCTAAGGACTGTTCTAAGGACTGTTTCTCTTGCTGTGCCAGATGTAGGTGAAGGGGAGGAAAGCAGCAAATCACACTGCCATGTGTGTACCTGTACATGTTCTTCACATGTACCCCAAAACCTAAAATGCAATAAAAAAAAATCAAAAAAAAAAAAAAGAAAAAGAAAAAGGAAGAACCAATAATATGATAGGTATAAAAAACTTTAAATATGCAGACAAATAGGATAAACCTGGAAGAATGAAAAAGACATACATGCAGCCACTCATCAAAAGAAAGCTGGAGTGGTGATGTTAATACCTAAGTGGATTTCAGAGTAAGCGTGCCAATAGGGATGGAGGGGGCACTCATGACGCTGCGGAGGTCAGTTCATCGAGAGGATGTAACATCCTGAAGAGTTACACACCTTCTAGCAGACCTTCCAAATCAAAAACGCTACAGAGAAAAACAGAAATTTACAGTTATAATTGGAGATTTCAAAATGTGTCTTTCAAAAATGGACACAAACAGACATAAAATTGGCCAGGATATAGAAGACTAGAACGCCATCCTCCATCTTGACCTAAGTGACGTTTATAGAAACCGTACCCTGACATCAGCAGAACACTTCTTTTCAAGCACACACAGAACATTTACCACAACAGGTCATATTTTGAGTCATAAAACAAGGCTTAATAATCTAAAAGGACTTAAATCATTTGAAGTATCTTCTCTGACCACAGTGAAACTAACTTACAAATCAATATCAGCAGCGGAAAGACATCTGGAAAATCCCCAAATAAACCTCTAGCTATAGTGATCAGGAAAAAAAGGAAAGCAGATGCAAAGGTTCACTATTGGGAACAAGAGAGGGGATACCACCACGGACTCTACGGGTGCTTCTGTGATAATAAGGGAGTATCGTCAGTGACAATATTAGACCGGTAAATTTGGCAGCTTAGATGAAATGGACAAATTCCCTGAAAGACACAGACTACCAAAGCTCCCTTTAGAAATAACAGAGACCCTGAATAGCCATTTCCAAATATTTGGAAAACAACTAACACGTTTCCATAGAACTCTTGAGTCAAAGATGAAATCAAAGGGAAAGTTAGAATGCGTTTCCAACTGAACAATGTATCAACATTTATGGGATGCAACTGAAGCAGCATTTGGTGGGAGCTACAGCGTTAAAATGCTTGTATTAGGAAGGAAGGCAGGTCTCACATCGAGGAACTCAACTCCCATCTGACAAAACCGGAAGAAAGAAGGGCAAATTGAACCCAATACAATCAGAAGAAATGGAATCCTAAAGATAAGAGTGGAAATCAGTGAGACGGAAAACAGAAAACAGTAGATGGTTCTTTGGATTATCAACAAAATTCATAAACCACTAGCTATAGTGGTCAGAAAAAAAAGAAAGCAGATGCAGAGATTCACTCCTGGGAACAGGAGAGGTGATAACACCACGGACTCGACAGGTGCTTCCGTGATAATACAAGAATATTGTCAGTCACCTTAGGCCAGTAAATTTGACAGTTTGGATGAAATGGATAAATTCTCTGAAAGACACAGACTACCAAAGCTCACTTCAGCAGAAACAGAGACCCTGAATAGCCATGCTGGTATTACAGACATCGCGTTCGTAGTTAAACACTTTTCCCTATGGCAACTTCTGGGTCCAGAGGGCTGTGGTGGTGCATCACAGCAAACATCGAAGGAAGAAAGAATGCCAATTCCAGAGATACTGCTCCAGAAAATTAAAGAGGAACACACACTTCCCAACTGTTCACTCATCAAGTCTCCGACATTCCGCCAGGCCTCGGGCTGCATGAAGCCCCAGGGGGTGAATAGATTGAAGGACAGTGCATTGTTTGCTCTGAGTCTGCAATCTGCCGGGGGAGTCAGGATGCTCACACAGGGACCAGCTGCCTGGGACGGCCATGTTCAGTGCCAAATTGTGAGGATATAAACACTGGCCCTCTCCCGGCCTCTGCAATAGTTAGGGGGCATGTCTCATTTTATCAGATTTTCACAGCCACCTCAAGGTGCTGTGAATTTCCCCCCTGACTTTAAAGATGAAGAAACAGGTCCAGAGAGGCACAGTGACTTGCACTATGCCATGCAGACAGAGAGTGGTGGAGCCAGGATTCCAGCCAGGTCTGTCTGACCTGCAGCTCTGCTCCAGCTAGCGCTGGCTGTGCGTTGATCCAGGGGGACCTGGGGCTACAGGAGGCCTCACCTTGGTCTAGGATGGGTGGCACAGGCGAGCCAGGGAAGGTGAGTGACCGAGTCAGAGGTAAGAGCATCTTGCCTGAAACGTTTTCAGGACGTTTTCCATAGGTGATGCAGCCTTGCTAAGTGCAGAGGTGGGGGGTAGGCTTTGGTAGCAAATGGAGTTTATTGTGGGAGGTTGGAATGCAGGCCAAGGCCTCTGAGTGGTGTTTGGCAGGTCATGGGGAGCTCTGTAAAGTTCTAGAGCAGATGCTGATATGGTTGGGACTGAAAACCCAGGACTGGGGGGGGTGGGGGGTGCAGGAGGGGCGGGAAGCAGGAGCTCAGCTCCTTCCGCAGGGTGCCGATGGTGCTCAGGAAAGAGGCTGGAAGACAGAGGGAGAGGAGTGGCTTTGGGGGCACCTGGGGGCTTGTGACTGATGGCACAGGGTAGGGGGGAAGGAGGGGCCAGCAAGATGTGGCTGGGAACTTGAGTAGGAGGGACAGGAGGGAGAGGGAGAAAGTAAGGCCCCAGGAGAGCAGGCCGTGGAGGAGTGGGAGAGTCTGGGAGGGAAGAGAGGGGCTCAGGCGGGATCAGGAAAGCTGAGGTTTGTGGGTGGGGGGCTCCAGGTGGAGGAACCCCGGCAGATTCAGCTCTGGAAGGAGGGCGGACAGGGAGAAGGCACAGATAGAAGAGAGACAAGATGGGAAGAGTGGGGACCAGGGAGGGGCAGGGAGTCTCAAAGCCACGGGGTCAAATCAGTTAGCCTGGAGTAGACTCCAGGGCGGCCAGCGCTGAGAACGTCACGTGGAGGAAGGGAGGGAAGAGCCCCTGGAAACAGCAGAGAGGGGCAGGGAGGGGGTGGCCTGGGACCGTGATGGTGCTCTTCCTGAGTCACCCACATGTGGCTTCCCTGGGGACAAAGCCGTCCGTGGGGACAAGGAGGCTGGCCAATGGTCCCCCAAGGAGCATGGGCTGCTTAGATCTGCCAGGCTCAGAGAAGACTCAGCTGCTCCACGCTCAGTCCCTTTCTTCTCTGATCTTGTTTTCCTTGGAGCGAATTATCCAGCTCTCATTTGCTTATTTTCTAAGTATGTCAGGTTTTCCAGTGAAACAAAACCAGGAGTGTGTGTGTCTCCCGCGTGCGCTGCGTGGGTCGGTTTCCGGGGCTCCCGCATGCGCTGCGTGGGTTGGTTTCCGGGGCTATCTTCACTCACCCCTGCCTGCTGGAGGACGCTGGAGCATTCCAGGCCAGGTTTCTCCCGATGACACGCCAAGCCTGGCAGACCCTCCTTCAGGCCCGGTGGCCTCCTCCTGGTAGGAGGTTCCCGTGCAGGGCGGTTCCTTTGCACACCTTCAGCAGCTGGAAGCCCACCGGCTGTCTTGGCTCTCCCCTGCCTTGAGGGTGAGGGCTGAAATCCCCCTCAAGCCCAAGGAGGCCCAGGGCACATGGTCTGCCAGGTGACCTTTCTCTGCCTGGAGGCTTCTCCCCACCTTCCCCTTCCCCACGCTCCCACGGGAAATACCCTCCTCCTCCTCCTCCTCCTCCTCCTCCTCCTCCAGGCTTAGCAAAGGCATGGGAGCTCTGGGGCGGCCTGCCCAGCCCCTCCCCGCCCTCCGTGACCTGCTCCGCTGTTGGGCCGTGGGGCTGATTTGTGTATGGGGTGTGGGTTCCCCACTGCTCTGGGAGCCCCATGCCTCTGCTGGGTTCCCTCCTGCCCCTGGATGCAGCATGGGTCAATCACAGCAGCTGTGGACTGAGCAAGGCGCTGTGGTGCCAGGCACCCTGGCCTTGTCTGACCCTCACAGACAGACGGACAGCTTGGAGGTGGGTGGACTGCCCTGGTCACACCATTTCACAGAGGAACAGGCCGAGGCTCAGAGAGTGCAAGCACCTGCTTCAGGTTGCACAGTTGGGCAGGAGCGGAGCTGAGCTTCACACAGGGCTCACCGCGTGTGCCACACTCACTGCCTCTTTCCTGGGCATTTGTCATGGCGAGGTGAGGTCTTGGCACAACTTGGGCTGGGGCAGGGGCACATCCTGCCCCACCAGAGCGGGGAGGCCACTCCTGGCCAAAGCTCAGCCCCTGGCCCAGAGTGGGATTGGGTGGGCCTTGGGCAGGTGGGATGGGGGAACCCCTCAGGGAAGACTCTGACAGTTTCTGGAGGACCCTCCGGGTGGCGGGTGCTGGGGAAGCTCGGCTGCCGGAGGAGACCTAGGAGCCACCAGGAAGGGGTTGAATGGTGGCCTCCAAAGATATGTGCACATCCCGGCCCCAGATCCTGCCAACACGACCTTACTTGGAAAAGCCATCTCCACCGCTGCGATGAAGTGAAGGATCTTGAGGTAAGACCATTGTGGATGGGCCCGAAATCCAGGGGCATGTTCCTTATCAGAAACAGGAGAGCAGACACAGTCCTGGGCAGAGGCTGTGTGGAGACAGCGGCAGAGGCTGGAAGGGTGTGGCTGCAAGAGGCAGGAAGGAGCCTCCCGAGGAGCCCGGAGGCAGCACCGTGGCGCTGATGCCGTGATCTGGGACTTTGGCCTCCAGAGCTGGAGGAGAAACGTTTCTGTTGCTAGACCTCCCAGTTTGTGGGTGTGTTAGAGCAGCCCCGGGACTGGGATTGAGGGGCAGCCCAGGCGGGTAGGATGCCACAGGGTGGGATGCCCCAGGCTGGGCCAGGCCAAGCTGGTGAGTGTCCTGGGCCCCGTGGAGTCTGACCAGATGCCTCTCTGCACCATTCTTTATGCTTCTCCAGGGCTACTTTCCCAGATGCTGCCTCCCACCCTCCGGAGGGTCCTGGCTGAAGCTGCCTCTGTCGCTGCAGTGCTGGTGCTGGGCCTGGGGGGGTGCTGGGGTGGAGGTGGAAGGAGGGTGCAGGCTCCCCTAGGTCAGAACCCTTCCTTGGGGGTGGTTCAGAGTGAGGTCTTGGAGGATCGGGGGCAGCAGCATTTCCTGAAGCCTCAGAGAGGCAAAAAAGATGCATTTTCCAGGGCTGGAAACTTCTGGAAGTTTCTGAGGCACCCCCACTGAGCAGGAGGTGGGTCAGGCCCTTTGGACTGTGAGCCAGAGCTTTTCTCTCCACAGAGAGTGAGGGGCTCCTGGGAACTCGATGCCTGCATTCGCCGAGGGTGCGTCCTTCCCTGTGAGTCCTGGGGCCTGTGGCAGTGGTAACCGCGGGTGGGAGTGAATGAATGTGGTGGGCATGGGTGGGAGTGAATGGTGGGCGCTGGTGAGAATGAATGAATGAATGTGTGGTGGGTGACGGTATGAATGAATGAGTGAATGTGTGATGGGTGTGGGTGGGAATGAATGAATGAGTGTGTGACGGGCGCGGGTGGGAATGATTGTGTGGTAGGCACAGGTGGGAATGAATGAATCTGTGGTGGGCACCAGTGGGAAGGAATGAATGAATGAATGTGTGGCAGACAAGGGGAGGAATGAATAAATTTGTGATGGATGTGGGTGGGAATGAATGAATGAATGAATGAATGTCTGGTGGGCGGATGGGAAGGAATGAATGTGGGGGGCACAGGCGGGAATGAATGAATTTGTGGCGGGGTTGGGTGGGAATGAATGAATGTGTGGCCGGGCGGGTGGGAAGGAATGAATATGGTGGATGCAGGTGGGAATGAATGAATGTGTGGCGGATGTGGACTGGAATGAATGAATTATGTTGGTGGGGGGGTAGGAATGAATGAAGGAATGAATGTGTGGTGGGGACTGGTGGGAAGGAATGAATGTGGTGGGTGTGGTCTGGGATGAATGAATGTGTGGTGGGTGCAGGTGAGAATGAATTAATTTGTGGTGGGGGTGGGTAGGAATGAATGAATGAGTGTGTGGTGGGTGAGGGCAGGAATGAATATATTTGTGATGGGTGCTGGTGGGAATGAATGAATGAATGTGTGGCGGGGCAGGTGGGAAGGAATGAATGTGGTGGGTCTGGTCGGAAATTAATGAATTTGTGGTGGGGGTGAGTGGGAATGAATGAATGAGTGTGTGGTGGGGACGGGTGGGAAGGAATGAATGTGGTGGGTGCCGATGGGAACGAATGAATGAATTTGTGGATAGGAATGAAGGAATGAATGTGTGGCGGTCGCGGGCGGGAATGAATGAATGTCCACGTGGGACAGCCATGCCCTGCCCACGTTGCCATCACCGAGGGTCCTTGCCCTGTGCGGGGCCCTCACTTTCTGGTGTGTAAACCCCGTCAGCGTGGACCTGAGAATCCCTGGAAGTTTCCTCAGCAGCCCCTTGTCCCTGCCTGGCCTTGAGGCTCCCTGGTTTGCCGTTGGGGGAGCCAGCACCAGCAGCCCATGCCCGCCTCTTCCCGCACGTGAGAAGCGCGTCACCGCGTCCCTGTCCAGCTTGTTGCTGAGGACGCGGCAGGCGCAGCCCCTCACTCAGGGTGGCTGAGGATGGCGCCGCCGAAAGATGACTCACCCCATCAAATGTGAGGCATTTGTCATTTTTCTCACCAGTTGCTGTTTTTAAAACCCTGTCCTTTTGTTTCTGTAGTAATTTTGAGCCTCTTTTTAATAGAACTTCCAACTCTTTTGTGAATCTTACACTCGTTGAAAATGGTGGGGTTAAAATTGTGTGTTAAACCCAAAACTAAATGCAGACGGACTTCCAGAGCAGACGGCAGTAGCAGGGCCTACCGCGTTCCAGGTGGTCTACCTGCCCACCAAGGCTGCCTGCGCTGGGGATGGGTCACTGCCCTGTGGCCAGGACAGACGACCGTGTGCACCGCCTGGCCAGCACCCAGTGCCTGCTTCCACCCCTGCTCCCTCCGGAGCCCTGGCTGGGCCTGGGAGGAGCAGGGCGCCAATTGACTCAGGTATTTCACAGCCAGCGAGCGTGGGGCTCCGCAGAGCGCCTGGGACCCGGGTTCCACTGACACGGGAAGGGGGAATTGGAGTCTTGGAGGGAGGGAAGATTGCTCGTGCTCTGCCCCGGCACCTGGCATGGTCTGGGGCACAGACGCCTCTGCCAGTGTGCGGACTCTGAACCCCACATTCACAGCCGCCCTTCTGGAATGCCAAGGCACTGCCTACCAGGTGCCTGGCTGGCTGGAGCCCATGGTGCCGGGACACTGGGTTTGGCGAGCCCCTCAGTGGGCCAGGTGCCAGCTCCTTCATTTCACGATGCTCACAGCAGTCCTGTGGCAGCGATATTGTTGTCATGACACATCACATGATTTATTGGGGTGCCCTCAGGACAGAGGGTGGGGAGCAGGACTGGGTAGGGGAAGGGACTGAGCAAGGAGGTGGCCTCAGCTTGAGCGCATGGTGATCTGTTCCCACAGGAACAGATCTGTTCCACAGAGTGGGAGCTATGCCCTGGGGTGGCCCTGCCCTGAGGCCAGGGGCCACATTCTGTGTCTCCACGTGGCCAGTCACTGGCGAGGCCCTCTCTGGTGGGAGGACACCCCCCGCCCTGGGGCAGCAGCTCCCTGCCGTCAGACTCTCTGGTGGTGCAGCTGCAAGTACTGGGGACCGGGTAGGGACCCCCAGTGTCTATGCCATAATCTAGACAAAATGCTGATTCAAATTTGAAAAATACATTTTCCATGATAAAAATGCACATGCGTTGCTATGGGCTGTTTCTGTCCCCCAAGCTCAGATGTTGAAATCCCCATCCCCAGGCTGATGATGCTAAGAGCGGGGAGGTGACTAGGTCATGAATGGGTTTAGCGCCCTAATGAGAGGCCAGGGAGAGACTCCTCACCCCCCCTGCCACGTGCTGCCCAGCAAGAAGACGGCTGTCCATGGGGAGGTGGCTTCACCAGGCACCAAATCTGCAGGCACCTTCGTCTTGGACTTCCAGCCTCCAGAATGAGAGAAATAGATTCCTGTTGTTTATCAGCCCCCCAGGCGATGGTCTTCTGTTACAGAAGGCTGAAGGGAGTGAGACATGTCCCGTAGAAAATGAAGAATCTGCAGAAAATTATAAGAAAGAAAGAAAAGCAAAATGGTGCAGACCCTCCGCTTAGGAATGGTTGACTCTGGCAGACTTGAGCACAGGTTTTCACTCTCTCCATGTGTTTCATACCCAGCTGCATGCTACTGAGGCCCTTCTGCATATGGCGATTCTAAGGCCCTTATGGAGATTCTAAGGCCCTTCTGCGTATGGCAATTCTGTGGCATAATTGGGAACATCATAAGATGACCTGAGGCAGAGTTTGGCAAACGGGGATGACAGCCCCTACCTGTCACCAGGAGGCTTACTGGTCTTTTGATGCAGAAACAAGCCCATGACTCACGTCGTTAAAGTAAATTACCGCCACACACATGTGGAAACTCATTGCTCAGGCGTCTTGGCAGTCACAGTGGCGTGGTGTGGCTCCATGTGAGCCTTTTTCTTTTTAAGAGGAAAAAGAAACCTTTTGTTCAGTCATTGCCCCTGGATGGGGGCCCAGCCCGCAACAGCTCGTGAGTGGACGGCTCTGGTGCCAGGTACAGGGCTGAAGATCAGACGTGGAGAGAGGGGCTCTCTCAACTGCAAGGCCAAGTGTGAGGCTGAACCCTATGGAATTTTAACCTACAACATGGACAATTTCATTTCGTTTCACTGATTGGTCAAAAGCATATTTTGTAGAACCAAGGAAGGAGCCAAGCCCAAGAAAAGCAGGATGGCAAGGCCCGGGGGTGGAGCTCCCCACTGCTCTCATTCTCCCCACCCCCACCCTGCACCAGCCTTGGCCTTCTTGAGTCTGGGGTCCCAGTAACTTTCCAAGTCTTGAATTCTCAGCTTCGATTCCCCCCTCAGGGTTTGGAGCTCGTGTTCAAGTCAGTTTTTCAAAGTTGTTCCTGAGGATAGAATTGTCTGCCCACGGATTTGGGAAGGCCCCTCTGTGACCTTCAGGAACGGGAAAGGTGGCCTGGTGGGAGGATGTTGCTTTCAGGAATTTGCTTCTCACTTGGTGGAGTGATGTTCCCTGAGGCCAGGGTGCTGCCGCAGTGCTGGGCTCACAAAGTCAGCCCGACGTGTGGGGCCGGGCCCTCTGAAATGAGCTCCTTTATGTTACTGGGAACGTGCTGATTTGTCCCCAAGCCCCCCACAGCTCAGGGAAGCACAGCACTTCCTCCTCCTCCTTACCTGCTCCCCACCCTGCCTCTTTCCTCTGGGGAGCAGCTGCTGCCCCATCCTGGTCTCCTGGACCCTGCATCCTCCCCACCCCCACCGTCCCCAGTCCCCATGTACCCATGCCCCGGCTCCCTCCTTCCCTATGTCCTCACCCCTTCCTGCCACGCCCCAGCTCCCTCTTTTCCTGCATTATTGCCCCTTCCTGCCGTGCCCCGGCTCCCCCCTTCTCCGCATCCTACCCCTTCCTGCCACGCCGGGCTTCCTCTTTCCCCACTTCATTCCCTGTGTCACAGATTTTGTCTTTGTCGGTGTCAGCTCTGTGTGTTTCTGTCCCCAGGCAGTTTCGATCCACGCATGTTTATTTTGCTGCCATCCTTCCATTCTCCAGCTCCCGCTGTCTTTCTCATTGGCCTGACTTGCCCATGGTGGGCACACGGACAGTTGCTAAAAATACCCTTGGGGCGGGTGGCTGGAGAAGTCATTTTCAGGGGCGCCCTCCCTCCAGGCTCTGAGATGTGAGTGTGTTGGACTCATCCTGCCCCATTTTTCCAAAGCCCTGGGTGGCTGTGTTTCCTCTTCCTCATCCACCCACTAAGGTTTCACCCACACTCAGGATGTGTGGATGGCCGTAGCCCAAGCAGCTGGGCCCCGGGCTGACAGTCTAAGCCCTTCCTCAGACTCCGCAAGGGTGGCCGGCCTGTACGGCTCCTGGGAGACACATTTCTGGTTTGTCTCTGTCCCGGAGCCCCGTTTCTCAACACACTGAATGGATGGAGTCTCGGACAAAACGCCTGCTCTGTACTTGGTGTGAACAAGACCCTGGCCCGGGCAGGAGGCTGCCTTCCGAGCGCAGTGCCCACTCCAGCTCACCTGTCCCCACACCCCGTGGGTTTTGAAGACTGCTGAGCGGAAGGAGAAAGCAGTGTCCGCTCTTAGAGGGCAGACCCCGGCTTCTGGTGGGGACGAGCATTCTCTATTTTGGGGAGAGGGAGAGGAGATGAAGCACTGCCTTCCCTGTGTTCATCCTGGTGGCTGGCTCGTGTCTCCCTCCGCCTGAGACGCCATCACTGCGTGTGGAGTCACTTTGCAGGGGACGCCCACACCTGTCCTAGCTTCCAGGGCTCTGTGAACCTTGTTCTTTTATGAGCCCTGAGATGGGGAACCTTGGGCCAGGGGCTGTTTTAAACCAACAGTCCCACAGTTGTTCTAATTTTTCCCACATGGGAGACTGCACCTCTCATTTAAGATGTAAGTTTTTGAGGGGCAGAGGTGACACCTCGCGTTTTCTCTGCACCTCCGTCAAGTCTGAAATTGTGCCGGAGGCAGGGGAGGTGCTCAGCTCAGAGTGCTGCTCTAGTTTAGGGCTGAAGTCTCCGAAGCTCCCAGGTTTAGAGTCGGCAGAGGAATCTGTGCCGTGAGAAGTCAGCGAGTCTCCACTGGTGTGGGCGGCATGGTGCATGCCTGATGGCATGTTCTTCTGTCTTAAAATTCCACCGCACTGTCATAAAACAGTTCCGGGTTGAGGCGGAGCTCGCCGCCCTCGGGCTGCGGTTTCCTCATCGGCAGAATGGGTGTAACATACCCACTGTCATGGGTGTAACATACCCACTGTCATGGGCGTTTCTGGGGGATCTCGAGGACTGACTCAGGTGTGGCTGGGGGATTGAGTGCCCAGGGCCTGGCCCCTCAGGAGCTGGGGTTTGTTCATTTTCTTCCTATTTAGGCAGGAAGGCAGCGTGGACCTGCCTTGTTCCCAGCCCCCTGGGGCCAGGGACACCTCCTCTCCATGGTGTGGCTGCTCAGGGACGAGATCTCCTCCCCCTCTGCCCATTTTGCCCACGACACTGCCCTCCAGGTTTGGTTTCAGTTCCCCAAATGTGCAGCTTCTGTCTCCTCTGGGCTTTTCCAAGTGCTTTTTGCCAGAGTGGCCCCTTGCTCCAGCTGGGACTGGCGCCCACTTCTTCCCGGGGACCTGCCCTGCTCTTGGTTCCTCTTCTGTGCCCTCCCGGGACACCCTCACCCTCGCTGCTCCCTCTCCCCTCCGGGCATCCTCATTGCCACTCTCCAGGCTGCCTCCCTGCTCAGACCATGAGTCTTGAAAGCAGGGACAGTGTCTCTCATTCGCAGCACTGGTGGGTGACCGTGGATGCATTCTTAAAATTTTAATAGATAACATGACATAAAACTCAGCATTTTACGTTTTTACATGTATAGTTCAATGGCACTGAGCACATTCACACTGCCGTGCAGCCTCACTGCCGTCACCCATGGAGCTCTTCATCTTCCCAGACTAAAGCCCTGTCCCCTTTAAATGCTAACTGCTCCCCTGCCCCAGCCCCTGGCACCTGCCCTTCTCTCTGGCTCTATGGATTCGACTCTAGGGACCTCACACGATAGGCTTCTACAGGGTTTGTCCTTTTGTGATCAGCTTATTTCACTGAGCGCAGCACCCTCAAGGTGCTCCATGTCACGGTGTGTTGGCCGTTCATTCCATGCTAAGGTTGAATACTGTAACAAATATATTTCACATATAGCACATGTTTGCACATGGCTCCTCTGAGATGGGGTCCCTTGGTTTCTGTTTGGACCCTTCCAGGGACAGGAAGCTCACCTCCACGTGGGGCAGCCACTTCCTTACGGGGTAGGTCTGATACCTAGACTGTTACTTATTTGTACAGAGCTGGTCCTGGCTCTGCACGCTGGCATCCCTGCATGCCGACAGGGAGGGCCTGGCGCCCACTGCTCTATGGCCCGTGCCTCCTGCATGGCCTCAGACCCCGGGAGCTCTGGAAGTGGCATCCTTGTGCCTCTGAGGTGGACGGAACACCTGGCTGGGCCCAGCCTCGTCTTCCAACCTGTCCTTCTGCCGGCCCACCCCACCCAAATGCTCAGAAGGAGCTCTACTCGGTGGCCCTCTGTGTGGCACCACCTGGCCCATCGTGGAGAGGCCTGGAGCACGGGGGCTGCCTTTTCTGGCAGTGCCAGCAGCTTTATCCCTTTATCTAAAAGCAGAGGTGTGTGGTGTTTTCCTGCTGCCCACCTTTCCAGGTGGAGAAAGAAATGGGTCCTGGCTCCACGAAGGGGGGACACCATGTCCCTGCCCTGTGCCTCAGTTTCCCCACCCGTACAGCATGGAGGGGCAGTGCCTGGGCAGGGCAGGCAGAGGGGCCACCCCGCGGTGCCAGCCTGTGTGCACCAGCTCTGGTCACGGCTGCTGTCATCGCTGGGCACTGTGCAGCCCCCAAAGCTTAGGGAGGCTACAGATGCTCATTGTTCTTCTTCCTCTGCAAATGGACAAACTCAAAAGTGAACACAGGAGCGTGTCTTTGCTCTTTTAAACCAAAGGACGAAGTCACATCGCAGTCCGATTTACACCGGGCGATCACTTACTGAAGAGTTGCAGTACCCTCCTCTCTCTTGCTATTAGCGAGGTCACATCAGCAGTCCGCTTTACACCGGGCACTCACTCACTGAACGGTTGCAGTACCCTCCTCTGTTTTGCTATTAGTGAGCGCTCACTAAAGTAAAACGAGTGTCGACCTCTCTGGCCTCGCCATTTACCCACGTGGATGCTGAGCCTCATACCAGGACTCAGGGAGCTCACGGTGGGAAGAAGAGGGCTTGAGCGGGCTGGCTCTGCCTGATGCCCACGGTGGGAAGAGGGGGTTTGAGTGGGCCGGCTCTGCCTGATGCCCACGGTGGCAAGGGGTGGGTTTAAGCGGGCTGGCTCTGCCTGACGCCCACGGTGGGAAGTGGGGGGCTTGAGCGGACTGGCTTTGCCTGATGCTCCCTGGCTTCCAGCCGGGCCTGCTTCCAGGTAGTGGGAGGGGCAGGACCCGCAGGGCACAGTGCTTTCCCTGCCCTTCCCCACAGGGCTGGGGGCTTTGGAGGCAGCACCATCCCTGGGAAATCCCAGGGGTTCAGGAGCATCCCCGAAGGGGCTCATGCGTCCTCTGTGGTTAACTGCAGAGCTTGTCGGGGCTGCTGGGTTGAGCCCTGGACCCAGGCTCCTGGCCCGAGCAGCTCTCCTCTGCCTACAGGGCCTGGCCCACCTTGCCCTTGCTCTGTTGCACTGGTGCCCCTGGAGAGGGCGACTTGGGGAAAAGAAAGGCTTGCACTTGAGTAAATTGGTGGCAGCCCCTTCTCAGCAAACTTCAGCCTAATTGCTTGTGAAAAATGACCCTGTGTGTTACTATGTTTTGCAAGACATTAAATGATGTGGAAAATCCATTATATATACCAGGGTGTGCTGCTTGCCCGAAGGGCACAGTTTAGTGAGTTGGGGGGGTGGGGTGGGGTGGGGGTGGAGCCTTGGGTTCCGTTCAGTGTTCAGTTCCTTCTGCTGTCCTCCCCCTCTGTGGCCCGAGGCAGGGACCTCTCCTCCCTGGGGCTTGGCCCCGTGGCTGGAGGGAGGGAGGGGCCTGTCTGAATTAACGCCCTGCCCTGCTGCACCTGGGGCTGCTGCTGTGCCCAGGGCTCTTGGGTGCAGGAGGAAGTGACCACCAGTGAAGGCAAGCAGCTGGTGGGCAGAGGGAGGAAGCAAAGGGAAGTGAATGCTCCATGCCCTCTCAAGGCCAAGATTGGCATCTTCCAGTATTGAAGATGCACTGACAGGCGGATGAGGCCTGCGGGAGGAAACAAACGTGGGACGCCAGGGGGAGGGGGCGTGGGCTGCTGGCAACAGGTTGCATTTTGTGTGTGTGTGTGCGTGTGTGCATGTGTGTGCCTGTGCGTGTGTACGTGTGCGTGTGTACGTGTGTGTGTGTGTGCCTGTGCGTGTGTACATGTCCGTGTGTGTGCCTGTGCGTGTGTACATGTGCGTGTGTGTGCCTGTGCGTGTGTACATGTGCGTGTGTACGTGTGCGTGTGTGTGCCTGTGCGTGTGTACGTGTGCGTGTGTGTGCCTGTGCGTGCCTGTGAGTGCACTCACTGTAGGTCATGGGTGTTGACATGGGAGGGGAGTCTGGGCTCCGGGCCAGCTCTGTGACCTTTAGCCAACAGCTCCTCCTCCACTCTGAGCCTCAGTTTCCCCTCTGCACAGAGGGCCAGAGCATCGTCCTCTCCCGCGGGCTCCCCGGGTCTGTAGAACGACTTGCTGAGTGCTGGCCTGGGTCCCAGGGCCCGCCTGTCTCCCACTTGTTGGTAAGAATCCTGGAAGAATTCTGTGCAGAATTCCTCATTTCCTCCACCAGGCATCTGACAGGTACCACGTGGTCTAGATGGACGCTGGTTTCTTCTGCTTTCTGCCTCATCTCAGGTCCTGGCCCTGCCACTTGTCCAGGGGCTCAGCCTGGAACCCCGGAATCTGCCTCGATGCCTCTGGGTCTGCAGGCGGACTTTGCTCTTGAAGGCACCTGAGTCTCACCTCCTTGGCCGTCAGCTTGGCCCCAGTCACCCTGGCTGCTCCCAGACTGTTCCGTGGCCTGGCGCTAGCCCCGGCACTCCCATTCTGCTTGTGGTCCTGAAGACAGCCAGAGAGGCCTTTGAGAGTGAAGGCAGACACCACCCCCGCCACCCCCAGCTGACACTCACGGGGCACCCCTCACGCTCTGGATAAAACTCTGACTGGGTCCCGTGCCTCCTCAGGTCTCCCCGACCCAGGCCTGGCCAGGGGCTCCAGGCTTCACCAGGGGAATGAGCATCTGTGAGTCCGGGAGTATGCCTGGCCCCAAGCCTCTGCCGAGGGCCTTTGCATCTGCCATCCCTCCCTGATTCCACACCTCCTGCTGCCCTCTGCAGAGGACCCTCTCCTGTGACCTCCAAGCAGACCACCCCCTAAATCTCCGCCCTCCCTCAGCCTGCCTGCCCTCCCGGCACAGCCACTCTGTCTGCTGAGGCTGCTGAGCTGCTCACCTGCTCACCCGTCTTCTGCCAGAGACCAGGGAGCCTTCCCCTCGCTGACGGTGATGTCTGCGAACAAAAATGTCTTAATAAATCAAAACCATAATGAGATACCATCTCACGTCAGTTAGAATGGCAATCATTAGAAAATCGGGAGACAACAGATGTTGGAGAGGATGCGGAGAAATAGGAAGGCTTTTACACTATTGGTGGGGGGTGTAAATTAGTGCAACTGTTGTGGAAGACAGCGTGGCGATTCCTCAAGGATCTAGCATCAGAAATACCATTTGACCCAGCAATCCCATTACTGGGTATATACCCAAAGGATTATAAATCATTCTATTATAAAGACACATGCACACATATGTTTATT
This sequence comes from Cacajao melanocephalus, assembly GCA_963573385.1. NCBI lineage: Eukaryota > Metazoa > Chordata > Mammalia > Primates > Pitheciidae > Cacajao > Cacajao melanocephalus. Next base: position 15,794 of record CAUYLG010007641.1, read on the forward strand.
GCAGCACTGTTTACAATAGCAAAGACTTGGAACCAACCCAAATGCCCATCAATGATAGACTGGATAGAGAAAATGTGGCACATATACACCATGGAATACTATACAGCCATAAAAAAGGATGAGTTCATGTCCTTTGCAGGGACATGGATGAAACTGGAAACCATCATTCTCAGCAAATTGACACAAAGACAGAAAACCAAACACCACATGTGCTCACTCGTAAGTGGGTGTTGAACATTGAGAACACATGAACACAGGGAAGGGAGCATCACACACCAGGTCCTGTCGGAGAGTGGGGGGATGGGGAGGGATAGCAGGGGGTGGGGGCCTAGGTTAGGGATGGCATTAGGAGAAATACCTAATGCAGTTGACGGGGTGATGGATGCAGCAAACCACCATGGCATATTTATACTTATGTAACAAACCTGCACATTCTGCACTCGTACCCCAGGACTTAAAGTATAATAAAAAAATTCCCTGCTACTCAGTAGAAAATTTTGTTTATAAGAGCTATATAAATAAATACAATTTGTATATGGTTAAAAAAAAGAATAGAGTATGTGGTGGAATGAATGAGTCCTAGATGGGAGTTCCTTCTACAATGGTCTAGTCCAGACTTTTCAGTTGCAGGTGGGGAAACTGAGGCCCAGAGTGGGGAGGAGCTGGAGGGAAGTTGAGTGGCTCTGCCTGCGTCGCCTACCAGTGTTACTGCTCATCCTCCCACGGCATGGAAGCCGGGATTATTCTCCTGTTTTCCCAGGAGGAAACCGAGGCCCCTGGCATGGCATCCGTCCTCGGCCCCCTCTCTGGCAGCTCCAAGGCCTGCTCTTTGCTGCTCATACCTCTGAGCAGCTTGGCCATGGGCAGTGCCAGGCCAGTGGGAGGAGCAGACCTGGCCAGACCTGGCCTCCAAGGAGAAGGAAGGTTCCAGCAGGCCCCGGCAGGCGCTGGCAGGTTCCGCAGTCCCTCCTTGGCTGAAGCCCCTTTGTCCACACGCCGGTCCTGGCTGCTCACTGGTGCAGAGCCTGTCACGGCCGAGACTTTGTCTTCTGCAGTTCGGGAACATCTGCTCCCCATCTAGTCATTTCTGCGGCTCCGGGCAGTTCTCTGGTGCCTGAGAGGTCTTCCCTGGCTAAGGTGCCCATTCACAGGCAGGGGATGCTGAAAGCTCAGTCCCCTCCACAGGCCTGTCTGGGAGGAGAGGCCCCGCCCACGTGGCTGCAGTGTCTGGGAAGGCCGCGTGAGGGCAGGTGCACTGCCAGGCTCTGGAGCCCATTGCTCCCCAGTTCCTTTCCCCCTGGAGACCCTGACTCCAGCCCACGAGAAGAGTATGGGGCATGGTGTATGGGTGCTGGGACTTCCCTCTGTCCCCTCCGGGACCATCTGAATTGTGCTGATGCCAACCTGTTGAGTCCGTTGCCCTGAAATGCCGCAGCCCCTTGGGGGTTGCATAAGGGGCCAAGACGGTGGCATAAATGAGGGCTGCTGATGGTGTTTCTGGGGAGGATGGAGGCAGGGAGAGTCCAGTGCTGGACTGAGCATAGCGGGGCTGGGGTGGCAGGGACTTGGGTTGGGTCTTGTCCTGGGGGGATCCCACTCCATAAGTGCCACCGGGGCAGGGCAGTTGTGAAGGCTGACATGAAGGCAGCCGTGATGGCTGCTGTGTAGGCTGAGTGGGGCCTGATACTCACAGGGGCTTTGGGACTCCCTGGTAGTCAAGGCCAGGACTCAGGCTCTCTCAGGGTGGCGGTAGCACAGTCCCAGGAGTTCTGAACTGGAGTCGGGCAGATGGCAGAATCCAAGAGAAGGCAGATCCACCTGTGACGGTGAGGCGGGCTCCAGGGCCACCTGTGGGGATCCCTGTTCTGAGGGGGCAGCGGGACCCTCGACCCCATCCTGCAATTCTAAGCTCAGGCCAGAGGTCTCCTTGGGAGAGTGCATACTGGACGAGGAAGAAGCGGCAGCATTCCTGCTTGTGAGTGCAGAACGCGCTTCGGGACACCACGCTGCCTGGTGCAGTAACGAAGAGGTGGCCCACCACCTTCCCTCCACAGAGGCAGGGCTGCGTGATGCGCTGCACCACTGGCTCCTCTCAGGATCCTGATCCAGCCGCCCCAGGCTGCAGGCTGAAAGCCCTGTGGAGGGCTGAGAAAGCCGCCTCTGAAACTCTGGACAAGCGGGAGACTTCCCCTGGCCTCAAGGTCATTGGAGGCGTCTGGGTCAGGCAGCTTCTGCCCCTTGTCCATCACCGCCCAGTTCTAGTTGTTATTTACGTTTCCTGATTTCAGATGCACTCAGTTTGTACCATGTACCGTGTGTGCAGCGAGGGAAATGAAGACACGCATTCACAGCAGGCACACTTGTTCGCTTCAGCCTCTGCGGGGCACGTGGGGAGGGCCTGGCTCTGGCTGCGGCGTCTTGGTGCTCACCTCACCGACCACGGCCCATGGGTGTGCCCTGGTCTCGGAACCTGGGGGAGGCTCTGTGGCCAGTCAAGTTTGTCTTTGGAGGCAAAGCTTCCCTTTCTGTCAGGGCCTGGGCTCTGGTGAGGCAAGAGCAGCATCCAGGGCTTGGATGTAAGAAGGACGCAACCCTCTCTTGCGTGACTGAGAGTGGCACCTCCTTCAATTTTATGCCCTTGCTGCCTCTCTTTCCCTTCCCTAGTCTCAGCTCTGTTTTCTGTACCCTTCCCCATCCATCCATCTATTCATTTTTCTGTCTATCATCCATCCATCCCCTCATCCATCCATCCATTCAACTACCCATCCATCCATCCATCTAATCTACACATTCATCCATCCATCTATCCATTTACTTAACCAGGCACTCATTCATTTGTTCATCTACTCACCCACTTATCATCCATCCATCCATCCATCCATCCATCCATCCATCCATCCATTCACCCATCCATCCATCCACTTATCCTTCCAAGTATCCATGCATCTGTGAATCCATCTGTCCATCCATCCATCCATCCATCCATCCATCCATCCACCCACCCATCCATCCACCCATCCACCCATCTATCCACCCACCCATCCACTTATCCTTCCATGCATCTATCTGTCAATCCAACAAGTAAGCACTTCATCAGCAGCTACCATAGCCCGCCACAGGGCTTGTACTAGCGTGCACAAGGGCTGGGGTTAGAGTACTGCAAGAGAAGTGCCCACGGCACAGAATGGAAGGAGGCGCACCTTCTCAGAGTTGTGCCAGTGCAGAGCTGTGGGAATTTTGGGGAGACAGGTGTCCCCATGCCTTATAAGGTTCTCATCAGTAGTGAGCAGATCAGGTACCAAATGGCAGCTGAATGGAGGCAGCAGGATCCTGGTACCCCCAAGCCAGGGGTGCTTGGTAAAGGTGGGCCAGAGGATGCAGCTGGAGTCTGGGGTCTGTCTGTAGGCTGGGGATGCTCCTCAACCAACCAACCAATCAATCAGTCAATCACTGCTACATGTGTCCCTGTTACATATCAGGCCCTATCTTAGGAGCTGGGATTTCCATGGGGAACAAGCCTGACTCAAGCCCTTCCTCATCAGTGGGGAGACGAACAGTTAACAAGATGATGGGTGTGTGTTTTGTTAAATGGTGGTATCGCTATATAAACAGGGGAGAGCGACAGTGACAGCCAGGGGCCAGCTGTGGCTTTCAGTCAGGTGGACAGGGACGGCTTCCCTGAGAAACTCAGGTGTGGGAAAGACTGGGGTAGGAGAGTATCGTGGGCAGTGGGAGGACAGGGAGGAGGGCGAGCCTTGAGTTGTCTGGGGAAGGCAGGCAGGGCAGGGGCACCAGGCGGAGCGGGGGCTCTCCATGGAGCACTAAAGGGTCTGGCTTTGCTCTCAGGGAGGTTCGATCTAGTGTGTGATGGGGAGTTAGAGCAGAGATGTGACCTGATCTGACCCCAGGTCTGAATAAGTTAGTGGCAGATGTTCTGGGGAGAGGCTGGAGGCAGCAGGACAGGCCGGGAGCCCAGGCAGAGCATTGTCCAGGGGAGAGATGAGCTTGTAATCCAGTGAGAAACACATTCACATGCAGATGAATTTTATCACCAGTCAGCCATTCAAGAAACAAATGTGTCTTTCCTGTTTTCACATGTATCCATGAGATGCTGAGATATCTGCCTAGAGAGGAACAGTACCCATCCTCAATCCAGGCCAGCCCTTACAAAAGAAACTGAGGCAGAGGCTACGTGATCCACCTACCCATTCGGCCGAGGCAAGGCGGGGTGCAGCGTGGGTGCCTCCACCTCCCGCAGGGGCTCTGCCCTGTCATGCTTGGCCCTGTGAGTGCACGCTCTGTGGGGGTCTCATATGAAGCCCTGAGGTCTGGGAGGCTGGAAGCGTTCAAAGAGTCTTGGGCAGGGCTGTGCTTGCCCCAAGAGGAGCATATCTTCGGGGGTGTTTCAATAGCCAGAGGTGTAGGGGTCATTGCTGGGGGCCTTGTTCACACCACCTGCTCCCTGCCACTTGTGTGGAAGACACTCTATGTCTTCATCCCAGAGGTCTGCAAGCTTTTTCTGCAAAGTGCTGGATAGTAAATACTTCAGGCATTGCTCTGTCACAGCAGTGCAAAAACAGTCATAGATAACATAAATGAATGGGTGTGGCTTCACTGCAATAAAACTTTATTTATAAAAGCAGGTGGTGGGCCAGATGCAGGATCACCAGAGAACCCTATCACAGAAGAGCAAATCAAGGCTCTGCTAAAGTGTCCCAAAGTAGAACCCATGAGTCCCCGAGGACTGGCAGGAGCATGAAGTCTGGGCTCCCCCAGCTCCCTCCGGGGCACTCTCAGAGCCAGTCCTGCGTGCACTGCCCTCTGGGTGACAGTTTTGCTGCTGCAAGATTGTGACAGCCTGCTCTCTGCAGAAGCATGCGACCCGAGGAGGCTCAGTGGGGCACGGAGGTGGCCTGTGCACAGCTGTGGGGTGTCCTCGGTGCCTCCAAGATGCGACGCTCAGTCCCAGCTGGTGGACGCAACCCAGAACCTACACCAAGCCTGGCCAAGGAGTCCCAGCTTCCCACACTTGCATGGGCTGCCTGGGGGGTAACCACCACGGTGTTGGGAGAAATGTCCTGTGGCCTTCTTTCTTTTCCTTTGTATTTTGTAAAATTGGGACTTACTCGTTATGAAAACTCAAGCAATTAAAAACACTGTGAAAGAGAAAGTCACCCAGCTCCCATCCAGAAGTGACCGCATCTGCCATCTGAGTCAGACGCGCTGCCTTGCAGCCTGTAGTTTCACGACTATCCGTTCAGAAACGTTTTCCTTGGTGACACTTTGGAACATTTCTCAGGTCATTGTTTTCTGTTCCTTCTTCGGAAGCACTGGCTGCGTGCACGTGGGATGCCGTGTGTGTCGCGCGGCAGCCAGCGCTTCTGAGGGTTCGCACAGGGAGCCCTGGACCAAGCCCTCCCGAGCTGCCCGGCTGGCCCACCCCTCGGGCGGCGCTCCTGCCTTTCCGTGCTCTGCAGCCTCCGGTGTGGCGTCAGCTCCGAAACGCTCTCAGCGGCCTTCCCTTCCCCAGCCTCCTTCCTCCACATCCCCCGGCTGCGGCCCATGTGCCCCGTCTTCTCCGTGAACCCTTGCTTGAAGAGTGGCCATGCGGTCCAGTTTCTTCCAGACGAGGGGGCTCTGTGGCTGACATTCTCCTACCTCAGAGACCCCTCTCCCGACATGGGCTCCTTTTCTGCCTTTTGTATGTGGTTCTGCCCTCCTCCGCCTCAGTATACCTTTTTTTTTTTGAGACAGAGTCTCACTCTGTCACCCAGGCTGGAGTGCAATGGTGCGATCTCGGCTCACTGCAGTCTCTGCCTCCCTGGCTCAAGCGATTCTCCTGCTCAGCCTCCCAAGTAGCTGGGACTACAGGCATGAGCCCCACACCCGGCTAATTTTTGTATTTTTAGTAGAGACTGCATTTTGCCATGTTGGCCAGGCTGGTCTTGAACTCCCGACCTCAGTTCTGCCTGACTCGGCCTCCCAAAGTACTGGGATTACAGGCGTGAGCCACCACACCCAGCCCTTAGCGTACCTTTCTGAACCTCCTTCCCAACAGCCCTGCTCCCTGCTCGGGTGGGGCCGTGGGGGGCATAGGCACCTGTGAACAGTCAGCACCCCACCCAGCACTGGCCAACTGTGCTGCCGGGTTTGGGATTCAGAGGGTTGAAAATGCTGGTGTTTTTCTTCCCTGTGGTGGCTGTTTTCAGGGGGGCATCTGGGGACAGGGTCGATGCCAAACACCGTTTTCTAACATATTCAGTACCCTGTGAGTGGCTCTTGGTGGTCTTCACTTGGGTCCTTGCTGACCTGGGGCTGCTTGCCCCACCCTTGGCATCTTGGTGAGAAGGAGTGTCCGTTTGCTCCGGCGCGGGGCGCTATGCAGCTGGCGTTCTCCTGTGTCTCTTGGAAACTCTTTGTATGACACAATCTTCTGGCTCCCAGGAAGGCTGGTACTCCCCTCCCCCTGGCCCCGGCCAGAACCCTCAGGCTCCACCACTCCCGTACATGGGGATAAAAACTCGAGTCTGGCAGAGCATGTGAGCAAGGGGCTTGCGTGCCTTGGGCCTGCACACGGCCTGGGCTCAGTAAATAGTGCCAGTCATTGTCGGATCTGTTCAAAGAAAAACCTCAGGCAAATTAAAGCTGATTGAGGAGGGAGCGCTTCTCAGCTGGGTGGCCTCCAGGGGCTGAAGAGGTTCTGAGAGACTCCAGGGCGGCCCCGCGGTTGGATGGCATTGGCCCATGGAGAAGGAGGTGAGGCCCAGAAACAGCGGCTTGGTTGCTGCAGGAGGGGGTCCGTCTGTTCACCTCCAGTGAGGCACAGCTCACTACAGACATAGAAACCTTTAGACAGAACTTAGGGTACAGAAGGAGGCAGCTTTCTGCTGAGCTGAATTTAACACATTTATGAGTATTTGTTGCCACCGAGCACCCATGCTCCTGACCCTGTGCAAGCGTTTTATGGTGTGAAAGAAAAGAAACTTTTTATCTGAGGAATGTGAGTCCTGTTAAACTATCAGTCCCGGAGAGACATTAAAACGTGACAGCAGTCACGCCCTACTCCCCCGGGAGCTGGATCACAACCTTCTGAGATACAGCGAACTCCACGTTTCTCGTCAAAGAATCAGCATGTCAGTATGCTCGGCTCTCTTATTCCTTAATTCTCCATTTTAAACTTGAACTTCCTTGCAGTTTCAGAAAACAAGCTTTTCCACCAGTTCTAATCAGTAGTTCACGTCTGTTCCTCTGGTCCCCTGCTCCGTCCTGACTCATCCCGGTCGCCTGCGAGGGTCGCCTGCTTTGACCCTGGCTTAGCTGCTCTGACCTGCTGGTTACCGTCTTTCCCGCCAAACTACCCACCCGCGCCTCCGGCTAGTACCGATGCTCCCTTTAAAGTAGCCGGTCGGAATTAGCCTAGACTGTGCGGTCTAATCCTAGCCAATACAGGAGCGACACGGCAGTGGGTGTGACTTCCGTCAGGCATAAGTGCCCCTTCCCCTCCCTTGTCCAGGCGCACGCTTGCCACTGCTCCATCTGTGAGCAGCACCCTTCTATAGAAGTAAATCGCCTTGCTGAGGACATTTATATTCTGGTGAAACTTCTTTTGCGGCATCGAAATTCTACTTATAACAACCTCTTGAATCTGCACTTTGCGGGCTCTAGGCTGACACCACTAGCCATAAAGTGCCTCCCGCTGGACCCCGTAGCTCACACTGTAGGGTCAACAGTGACAGCCAATCACTGATCCGTGCTGTCTCTTAAACCAATGAGAACTCCTGTCAGAGGACTTTGTATCCCCCCATTCCTTGTCCACTTTGCCCTTAAAACCTGCTTGTAACAAAGGTCAACGGAGCACCCCCACTGTCCCAGCCACCATCCTTAACCTTGACCCAAATAAACTCTCTCTGTGCCTCAGTTTCTTTATTTCGATACACAATGGTCATTACCGTGGAAGTCCTCACTCGACGATGCTGTCATCACATCTGTGCCGAGGCTGTGAGCCCCAGGGCAGCAGGCAGTGCCCGTCACAGCCCACAGATCCCCATTCTTTGCAATCACCCGTCCACGCTTTCCATCACTTAGGAATTCACACTGCGATATTTACGGGGCACATGTGTGCTGCGTGTGCTCCAGGGTCTGGGATTGTGACAGCAGTGACCAGGATGAAACCACAGTCCTGTGGACTCGGCGTCGTTGGGGGACCCTCAGGGCTTCTCTCATCCCTTCTGTGTGTCCAGTGCATGCAGGCATGTGTGTGCTGGAGGCCTCCTACTGTGAGCTGCAGCAGGACACCTGCCGGGAGGGCCCCAGCCCCAGAGCCCTGTAGAACAATCATCTCAGACTTGAGCTGAGTAGGGCTGGCCAGGCCACACCGTCGTCTACGGATCTGCTTCCTCTTCAATCACTGCAATAAATGGGAAAAATGTGAAGCCACAGAGCCATTCATCGGCTCCCCACGCTGCCCAGAGGAAAGAAGAAACAAAATAAAAGGCAGGAAGGCCTGCAGGCCGGAAGAGAAACGGCACAGGCACCCGGGCGCCAGCTCCAGACAGCCCAAGGCCTTGTCGCTTCACACAAATAAATCGGCTGATGAACTTGAAACAGGTTTGGCCCCGATGCAGAGCACTCTTCTTTTCACGCAAGTGAGGATGTCCAGTCTGCCTGTGCAGGGTGCGGGCTGGCTCCCTCCCTCCCCTGGTCCCCTCTTCCCTCTCCGCTCCTCCTCTTTGCTCAGGTGCTTGATGGTAATGTCTGGTGTTTACTGGGCCCCTCAGTGGAGACCTGTGCTAAGGTGCTATGGACTTTGCATGTTCTCAGTCCGTCCCCTCAGCAGCCCCATGAAGATGGATGCAACTGTTATCACTCCATTTCACAGATGAGCAAAGTGAGGGCCCAAGGGGCAGTAGCATATGCCAACTCCAGGCCCAGGTGCTGGCTGGGGTCTGAGCGGGAAGGGGTCTGGCTCCCTCTCCCACCTCTCACGGGGGCTGCCGGGGGAGGGGGGTGGGAAGGCAGGGGCTTCAGCCTCTGCCCTCAGGTCTACATTCAGGCCACCACGGACTCCCTTTCTCTGGTTTTTCAAAATGAATACACACCATGCTGGTGACAGACACAGCCCCTGAGACTTTGGGGAGAATAAGCTCGTTTTTCTTTCTAAGAGGAGGCATCTGGAGGACAATGTGGGTCTCCGTGTTGCTGATCCTCCGTCTCGCTGCTGGAGGATGAGAGGCTGGGGGGAAGCCGCCCCTAACCCAGGGATCTCTGACATGGCTTTGAGATTTGTCCTGGGCTTCTTCAAGTGTTTTTCCAAAATTCTTAAAAATAGCATTCTCTTAATTCAATTTAACTACCAAGTATGTGCACCCTGGCCCTCCCCGGAGAGCGTCACGAATTCCCGAGTGGGGAGGAGGTGTTGGAGATTGGAACAGGCAGCTGCTGGGTCCCACCGGAGGGAGGCTGCCAACCTGTGCCAGAAAACCACTCCACCACGCCTCTAGGGGGCTGCACCCTTGCCACCCCCCCCGCCTGGAACCCCCCCTCACCCCCTGCCTGGACACCCTTCACCTCCCCGCCTGGAACTCCCACTCACCCCACACCTGGAACACCCCCTCACCCCCCCGCCTGGAAACCCCACTCACCCCGTGCCTGGAACACCCCCTCAGCCCCTCGCCTGGAACACTCACTTACTCCCTGCCTGGAACACCCCCACACCCCACACCTGGAACACCCCCTCACCCCACACCTGGAACACCCCTTGCCCTGTGCCTGGAACACCCCCTCACCCCATGCCTGGAACACCCTCACGCCTGGAACACCCCCATGCCTGGAACACCCCTCGCCTGCTCGAGAATACTCAGCACCTCTCCTGGAGCATGGAGCTCTGAGCCATGTCTTCCTCCACCGAGGAGCTGGCCGGGTATCCTGGAGGCTGGTTGGAGCCTCTTCTGGCCTGGCCTGTCTCCGCCCTGCGGGGCCTGGCAGAGGGGCCCCGGGAGCCCTGTCTCTGGTCCCCACTCCTCTGCGTGCTTCCTCCCTGACCCTCCTGGTGCCTCCCGTCCTCTGTGCCTGGCAGCCCCTCCCACGGGTGCAGTGCTGGGGGCTTTCACCGTGGGCGCCAGCCTTGCTTCAGTCACTGTCGGCCTCTGTCCTCTCCCTGGGCTCTGAGGTCCGTGGGCGCTTCTTCAGCGTTTTATTTCATCTTGCAGTTGTGTTTGCTTTCAGCAGGCTGCTCATCCCTGTTTCCAGACAAGGAGGGTACAAACCCAGAAATCCAACCCACGGGCACCCTGACCAGCTCTCAGCAGCCCCAGGAAACCTTGGGTTACCTGCGTGCCCGGGATCCTCTCCTGGTGGCTGCCCAGCCTCACACCGCACGCAGCACCCTGGTCCACGTCACACGCAGTACCCTGGTCCCCAGCGCCGGGTCTCCTTCCCTTCCCCTTAAGGCCGTTCCATTCTATCCTTCCTGCCCCAGGCTCCAGTTGAGATGCAGACTTTCGCATCGACACCATGGGAGCTGCTAGACACATGGCGCCTGCAGACCAACCATCTCCCCACCCGCCCACCCTCCAGCCTCAGGGACCTGATCCCTCCTGTTGGGCCCTCCCTCTGCTAACAGCCCCCAAGTGTCCCAGGACCTTCCGTCCCTGTGCCCACCTTCCCTCCTCCGCCTGGTCTCTCTGCCCCGGCCCACAAGCCCCTGCGTCCACTGCATCCCCTGCGTCCCCTGCGTCCACTGCATCCCCAGCGTCCCCTGTGTCCACTGCGTCCCCTGCGTCCCCTGCATCCCTTGCATCCCCTGCGTCCACTGCGTCCCCTGCGTCCCCTGCGTCCCCAGCCGGAAAGGGCCCTGGAGGCCGTGCTGCTGCCTGAAAAGGGGGTCCCGATCCAGACCCCAAGCGCAGGTTCCTGGATCTCACTCAGGAAAGAATTCAGGCGAGTCACAGAGCTCAGGGAAAGAGGCAAGTTTACTAGAAAGGACTTCATTTCTGAGTAGGGCGTCCTCAGAAAGTGGGAGGGGAAGCGCCCGTTCTCTGTTGGTGCTGCTGTTCGGTAAGAAGCCCTGGGGAGCTCTTGCCGAGCTGGAATGTGCCGACGCGCCCACTAGACGGAGGGCGGTCAGTGCCTACGCCGCTCCCAGCCTCAGCCGCGCTCTGCCCTTTCCTCTGCGTCCAGGGACCTGCACTCCCAGGACATCTGGACATCCTGCAGGCGGGCCAGGAGCTGCCCTGTTTGGCCGCGAATATTCTGCAATTGTCACTGGTGGTCAGCTTAGGATGTGGCTGTTTTCAGGTCACAAGCACTGCCTTACCAGACTGCCCTGTGAGTGTCCAGTTCCTCTCTACAAGACAGGGTCATTCTGGTCACATTTTCTAAAACCAGAGGTCAGGTGTGCAGGGGCCCTGCACCTCTCCCTGCTCCTCTGAATGCCCCCCAAGACTTGCTGGGGGCCGCTCCTCTGCTGAGCCCAGCTCTGCTGTTTGCCTCTGCCCCGACAGGCACACGTCCGCCCGCCTGACTCCATGGCGTGGCCCTCCCTGCTGGGACATGTGGCCACTCCCTCGCAGTCCACAGCCAGCTTGCTGGGCTCACCTCCTCCCTTTGACACTCCCCCACAGGCCCTTCCTAAAACTTCCAGGTCCCCAGCAGCTCCCCTGGCCATGAGGGTTGGGGATGCTTCTCTGGGGAGGATGCCCCACACTTTCTCACTGAGAGGACTCTGCCTGGCCTTTCCCAGTGGTGCAGAGCCCAGTGTCACCGGCAGCTGGGCACACGCCTGTCACACGGGCATTTCAGGTCAGGGTGAGTGGAGCTCTCCCCATGCGCAGTCTCTCATGCCGCACATTTTCCCTTCATTTTCGGCCCTTGGTCCAACTCTTGATTTCTTTGGGTCCACGTCCAGCGGTTGGGGTCACATTCCTCTGGGCTGTAACCCACACCAGGCAGCTTATTCCAGATGAGAGACAGGGAAGCTCCGGACAGAGCCTGGAGGGGAACCTCACCCATTGCCTCTGACAGACCAGGGGCTGGGGCTGGGGACCTGGGGGTGCCCCTGAGCCTCGGGACGTCTTGTGGGTCGCAGAAGGAACATGAATGCGATGTGCCTGCACGGAGGGGTGTGGTGGCATCCAGTATCACCGCCCTGAGGATGGGATTCCAGCGGCTCTGTGGGGTTGCTTGCATCAGGGACCAGTGTCTGCCCTCTCACTCATGTCATCCCCTGTAGCCTTCCCAGGAGATGGGGTCAGGATCCCCTGTTAGAGAGGCATGAGGTACACACAGCTGTGCTATGAGAGTCGTGTTGGAAACAGATGCTCGATGCTGCAAAAAAAAATCAGCACTGAGACAAAGGATCTCTCAGCAAGCAATTTTTACTTCCTGTAGGAAGGGTGCTCTCATTAGCCATCTTGCCTCAAGAATACAATGAACAAAGGAAAAGCAGGCATTTATCCCTTACGCATTTGGAGTTGTCCTTACTGCTGTGTCTGATCTCCGCTGGCTGGAGCCAGACCTCACAATCTAAACTAAAACCCGATTGGCTAATAACTTAAAACGTTTCTAAACAGGGAAGGGGCATAAGCTGTGAGCTGGGACATGCCTGTGAGCACGTCCAGCACAGATCTCTTGGTTAAACTTGGTTAAAGTACAAGGACATAGAATATACTATGTGCCTGTAAGCATGGCATGTCGAACACCTACATAGGATAATGCTTAACAAAGAGTTATTAGCAAGTTTATTCTTTAACAAGAAAGGAAACTTTAAAGAGGAACCTTTACTTCCCACAGTCTGAACAGACAAGCAGACAACTGCCCAACCATCCCAAAAGGCAGAGCTCAGACCACACCTGCGGCTGCCAGCCAAGGGAGCCAAGCCTGGCCTTGGCACCCAGCCGGGACGCCAGCTCCGTGGCAGACTCGCAGGGAGGCCACCGTTCTCCCTCAACAGCTGGGAGGCTACACAGCAGCCCTGACAGGTCTAAATAGGATAAAAAAAGAGACAGGAGGAGATGCTGTAGGTCAACATTCTCAATCGGGACGATTCTTTCTCTCCTCACTTCCAACCCCAGGACTTTCGGCAATCTCTAGAGAAACCTTTAGTTGTCATAACTGGCAGGATGCTGCTGACATCTAACGGGTAGAGGCCAGGAAGGCTACTAAACACTGCATGATGCACAGTAAAGCGCCGCCCCCCTCAACAGAGGAAAAAAAATGGCCAAGGCTTGATTCTCAACTGACAGCTGCCCTCATTTTTGCCCCCATTTCCCAGTTAGGATCAATCAGAGAATGCCAAATACACCCCAACCCATCCCAGGGGACATCCTGCTTCTGCAGAGCCGCCTCTAGCCCCCACCCCCAGGCCAACAGCCTCCACCAGAGCCGTCCTTTCCATCCTGAAGCTTCCCCAGTCCTGGTGCCTGAGTCTGTGCCACACGCAAGTCATGCACCGACTCCCCTGAAACAGCGGCTCTGAGAAAGTCGCCTCTGCTCGTTCTCGTGGGAGGCCTTCTGTTCTTTCCAAGGGCGGCAATTCCCACCCACTTTCTGCTCCCGAGTTCCTGACTTCAGCCGAAGGCAGCTGGGGATACACTGCTAGCAGTTACGGTGAGGCACACCACCAAGTGTGTCGGGTCCTGCAGCCCAAGGCGCATCTACCTGAAGCAGAGGTTGAGAAAAGCAGGGGCCCGTGCCGGCATCTCCTGCCCCCGCTCTATCCTCGGGCCATGCCAGCTGCTGGCTTCATGGTCCGGGGCTTCCACTCCCATGTGCCCTCCAAACAGCGGAGAGATGCTTGTTCTTGATTATAGCCCTGCTGCTGAAGTGGGGTCTTCTAGAAGACTTCCCTGGGCCTCAGTGTCCCCATTAGCACTCAGAAACGGGTGGTGTTAAATCCCTTAAGTGGCCTCTCTGGGGTCCGAAGGAGCCATTCCCACTGTCCACCTCCTGTTCTCTTCCCCCACTCCATGCTGTCCAGATGGGCCCTATATGGGGCTTCTGGGGACCTTGTCCCATCTCCCTCCACCCGCTCCCCACCTCCGCAGGTCCCCTTAGCTGGGCTTGGCCGGCCTTCGTTTGACTCTTCATTGTTTATTGTGCTGGCTTCTGTTGTGAACAGCCTTCCTGGCTCAGAGGAGCTCTCGGGGCGAGGGCAGGAGCTTGCTTCTCCCCCGGCCCCCAGTCAGAGTGGGGGCCAGCACATGCTGTGGACTGAAAGTAGCCCTGTGGGATAAGGGCGAACCTGGTGACCTCGTAGCCCCACCTCTGAATGCAGTCACACTGCGGCCTGGGACTTCAGCATATGACTCTGGGGGCGGGGGACACAATCTAGTCCATGACACCCTGTGAGTGTCAGGGGCTTCACACGTAGCCCCTCCAGCCTACACAAAGCCAATACCATCACCTCTCTCGGGGGTGGGAAGGCAGGGCCTGTGGGGCCTGATGCAGGCTGGGGCTTCAGGGACAGTTTGGTGCCAGTCTGTGACATTCTGAAGCTGATGGCCCTGTCCTGGCGCTCACACACCCCTGACCTCCACCTTGCTCATGGGAGTGCTTGAAAGAAGCAGTACTGGACGAGCCTCTCTCGGCATGAGGAATGGCCAGCTCCCTTCTGGGGACCACTGGCCTCTGCTGCCTCTGCTGCCTCTGCTCAGGGCCAGCATCTGCTGCCGGCCGGGGAGAGTGGGCGGGAACTCCAGGTTCACCTTCCCTGATGGCCCAGGGTAATCAGATGGCTTCCTGGAGGGATGTGCCTCTCCTTGGCAAATGCGTGTCTCAAGCTGATCGGTGGGGTGGTGATGTGGCCTGGACATGGACTGGTCCAGACAGCTGCAAATGTGCCAGGGGCTTTGCAGTCACCCACGCCCTGAGCCTCTGCAGGCAGCACACAGGCCCCAGAACGATGCCAGCCACTGCCACAGTGTCTCACTCCATCCCCATGCCTCTGGTGGGGCTTGTTCTCTGTCTTCCAGAGGAGGAAACCGAGGCAGGTTTCAGTCCAACATCGGCCCTGACGCCCCTGACAACACAACGGCCCTCGTGGACACAGAGGCCACATCCTGCATCCTTGACACACTTCATCCCGGATCCACACTTCATCCCAGATCCCGGCGCCCTTCATCCCGGATCCCGATGTGCTTCCTTAATCCCATGACTGGTGTCCTTATAAGAAGAGGACAGACACACAGAGAGACAGAGGAGGTGGCCGTGTGACTTTGGAGGCAGAGGCTGGAGCGATGCAGCCACCAGACCCGGAGCGGCCGCAGCCACCGGAAGCTGGAGGAGACCAGAAGGAGCCTCCGCGGAGCCTGCAGAGGGGTTGGGCCCGCAGATGCCTCCGTCTGTGACTCTGGCTTCCAGAAGTGAAAATGAAGGGCCATGACTGCCAGAGGACACATCTGTGGCTTTCGTCTCCCCGTTTGTGGCCTGCTGCGGACTGCGCCAGGTCTCCACCCCCCACAAATTCATATGGTGAAGCCCCCGACGTGACCAGCTGGAGACAGGGTCTTTAGGCTGTGGCCTTCTAGGATGGAGCTGCGCAGGACCGCTGCCTGCCACAGGAGGACTTGGTGAGAAGGACGCCTGTGTCCACAGCCAGGACGCCTGCCCTCACCAGGTGATCAGCCCTGTGGGGAAGTTGCCCTCCGACCTCCAGCCTCCAGAACCAGGAGACACCCAGTCCAGGAAGCCAGCATGCAGGAGAGCGGGGGCTCAGAGCTGACATGTAAAGGTGCCCCGCGGGGCCCGACAAAGAGTGAGCCTCGGCTTCCCTGACTGAGAAACGGGGATCACCGCAGTGCCTGCTGGTGGGGTTGCTGGTGGGGCTGCTTCATGACCACAAGAATGAGTGTTTGTGAAGCATTCAGGACAGTAGCTGGTGCCTCAACGTGATGTGTATGCGTTCAGTTGATAAAACAAATGAGCACACACGGAATCCGGAGATCCCAGGCAGCCTGTACTGGGAGGGACACAGCAGACCCATTTCAGCCTGGCCTTCCAGCCTGTTCTCTGCAGGGAGAGTCACATGCACAGAGCCAACGGGCTGCCGTCTGTCCCCAGCAGACACAACGCACCTTCTGGAAGATGAAAATCACGCCTGTGGTACTTGACACTTGCCCGCCTGCCAGGAGCACAGCTGGGTAAAATCCACTCGTTTGTGGGTGGAGACGCGTCCGGTTTATAGAGCAGGCTGGGTGCCGGCCCTCTCCCTGGGAGCTGGCGGGGCCTCTCAGACGGACTGTCCACCCTGTCTTCTTCTGGGTCCGGCTGGCAGCTCAGTGACCCCCTTGGCTCTGGAGACTGTGGGAGAGTGTGAGGGAGCCGTGGAATCTCAGCTCTGCCACGTGGTACCTGTGCAGCCACCAGAGAGCCACTCAGCTTCTCCAGGCCCCAGCTTCCTCATCTGTATAACGGGGACGGTAAAAGTTCCCATCTCTGGGGCTGCCGGGAGCAAGTGAGTGGCAGGCGGCACTGAGCCCAGCACGCTGCATGGTGAACCCGGCCCAGGGAGCCTCTGCGGGGAGGCCTGGACCTTCCACGGCCACAAGACGCCCGGGCCTGGCTACCTGCTGCAAAGGAATCTCCCTCTCCCCGAACCGGGATCCGCCTTTGTCTTCAATCCTCTGTCTTTGTCTCTTTCTATTTCTCTTTGTCTCCCTGTCTCTCTTTCTGTCTCCCTGTCCCTGTCTCTCTTCTGTCTCTGTCCCTCTGTCTCTGTCCCTCTGTCTTTGTCTCCCAGTCTCTATTTCTCTCTGTCTCTGTCTGTCTCCCTGCCTCTGTCTCCCTATGTCTGTTTGTGTCTCCCTGCCTCTGTGTCTCTGCCTGTCTTTCTCTCTGTCTCTATCTCTCTGTCTGTCTCTCTGTCTCTGTCCCTGTGTCTTTGTCTGTCGCTCTCTGTCTCCCTATCTCTGGATCTCCCTGTCTTTCTGTCTGTCTCTCTGTCTCTGTCCTTGTTTCTCTGTCTCTGTCTGTCTCTGTCTCCCTGTTTCTGTCTCCCTGCCCCTGTGTCTCCCTTTCTGTCTCTGTCTTTCTGTCTCTATCTCTCTGTTTCTGTCTCCCTGTCCCAGACTCTGTCTCTGTCTCTATCTCTATCTCTGTCTCTGTCTTTCTGTCTCTCTCTCTGTTTCTGTCTCCCTGTCTCTGTTTCTCTGTCTCTGTCTCTGTCACCCCGACAGCAATGCACAGAGTCAAGTCCGTCCACCCAATATATTCCCACCATGCCTGGTGACCTCCCGGGGTCCCTAGCACGGTGCCAGCACAGGACCCACCTGGCATTTCAGCCCTGGTCCTGGCACCATCCCCCCCACCCCGCTGCACCCCTGTCCCCTTCTCTTGCACAAGAGAAGTTCCTTTACTCTCAGACTGGGAGAGCAAGACGGTGTCCCACAGCAGGGAGCCTGGTGCCGGCCATCAAAGGTGGAAGCTGAAAGCAGCGCGTGCCTGAGGTCAGAAGACATTCACCATCCCCACCGCAAGTGAGGGTCAGCATTTAAGGGGTGCAGAGCTGGACGCATGCTGCAGAAAACAGAGGCAGATGGACCCTCATGAGCCTGGATGTGGCCCGAGATGGGGGTGTCTCAGGGAGACCAGAGCAAATGGAAGCCAAGCCGCCCTCCGCCCTCACATGGGCCTGTGGCACCCATAGGAGCCTGGGAGGGGCCCGGAGCTGTAGCAGGAAGGGCTCCTCCGGTTCAGGACCCAGTGGAGAAAATCTGCACCTCTGGCTGGTGGGAGAGGCGTCTAAGCCTCAGGGAGGGGAATGCTTCACTCACAAATACAAAGAAGCCTGGAAGATACAGACCCCTTGCAATCTGAGGATGAGGGCCCTCACCCACAATCCTGTACCCAGCTAGACCCGGGTCTGCGCAGGACACGGGGTCAGCGGAGGACGCGGGGTCATCGGAGGACGTGGGGTCTGAGGAGGACACGGTGTCTGCGGTGGACATGGGGGCATGCTTTCCTATCAGGTGTGAGAACTCAGGATTTCCCAGCGGCCTTCCCTCGAGACAGAAACCGAGTGGGTTCCACAGCCCAAGAGGTGTCTGCGTGGAAATGCACGCTGAGCATGCCAACAGCAAGACCCCAGATTCCACGGATTGCAGAGCAGGATGAAAACCTGGAAGCGAGGACTTGAAAAAAGGCAGGATGCGGAAAACCAGCATGGCACATGTACACCTATGCACCAAAGCTGTGTGTTCAGCACATGTGTCCCAGGACTTAAAGGCACATGTACACCTATGCACCAAACCTGCACCTTCAGCACATGTGTCCTAGGATTTAAAATTTTTTTAAAAAGAAAGAAAGACAAAAGGCAGGATGTAAAACTAATGATGATGGCAGTTACTGTGCCTGAGTGCACAGCTCTGAGCTCTGCCTGGGTGCCTGAGCTCTGAGGTTTTAGAGAAAGAAGCAGGTGCTTCCTCTGAGGGTTGTGTGGGCAGAGGCTGGGACGCCCCCAGCCCCACGGTGAGATCCAGTTGCTGCAGGCTCTGGAAGCAGAGGAAGGAAACAATTTGGATCCAAATCGAAGTAAACAAGTTCAAAAATAAAAGACTAAGGAAGTGGTGATTAGAGACCAGAGCTGGTGCTTTCAAAACATTTTGCAAAATGAACAATACTCTTGAAAACACAAACAAGAGAGGAGAGCGCGGAGCCAGCGAGGGCACAAGAGGATCCAGCTCGGTGCACGGTGGTGGCCAAGCGCCTCTGCTTCACCTCATCCTCTTCCTTGCCATCCTCTGGAGAGGCGGCAGTGGGTGCCCTGCCAACAGCATGTGCCAACCCACAGGCGACCTTGGAAAAGGTGAGGTTGCAATGGAGACTGTGGAACAGCAACTCAACCAGGAGAGAGGAGGCCAGGCCAGGGAGGAGGCCAGGAACAGCCCTTTCAGGCAGAGCCCGCAACCCGGGGTCGCACAGGGAGCTTCTCAAACAACCACTGCAGCAACAACACACAGCCTGGGTCACGTCCATCAGGGTCCTCAGCAAGCTCAGGCTGGCCATGGGGAGAAGACAGCAGCGGTGATTGAGGCAGAGTGAGGAGGAGGTGCCACCACCTGAACACATGTGCCAGCCTGTCCTTAGTGGCACCTACTTGCAAGGCCCCAGCTGATAACCTGCAGTGGGCTGCGAGCAAAATCACTCAACCCAGGCATGCAGAGAGCAGAGCCTCATGGAGCTCAGGGCCAAAGCTGGGTCCCTGGCCTGCTCCACAGGCTGCGCCCCCAGGAGACACACAGAACCCCTCTCAGGAGGGCCCCGGGCTCAGGAAGACTCAGTGCTCAGGAGGTCCCTATGCTCAGGAGGACTTGGTGCTCAGGAAGACTGAGTGCTCAGGAGGTCTCTGTACTTAGGAGGACTCAGTGCTCAGGAGGACTCTATACTTAGGAGGACTCAGTGCTCAGGAGGACTTGGTGCTCAGGAGGACTCTGTACTTGGGAGAACTCAGTGCTCAAGAGGACTCGGTGCTCAGGAGGACTCTGTACTTGGGAGGACTCAGTGTTCAGGAGGACTCGGTGCTCAGGAGGACTCTGTACTTAGGAGAGCTCAGTGCTCAGGAGGACTCAGTGCTCAGGAGGACTTTGTACTTAGGAAGACTCAGTGCTCAGGAGGACTCTGTATTTAGGAGAACTCAGTGCTCAGGAGGACTCGGTGCTCAGGAGGACTCTGTAGTTAGGAAGACTCAGTGCTCAGGAGGACTCTGTACTTAGGAGGACTCAGTGCTCAGGAGGACTCTGTACTTAGGAGGACTCAGTGCTCAGGAGGACTCTGTACTTAGGAGAACTCAGTGCTCAGGAGGACTTGGTGCTCAGGAGGACTCGGTGCTCAGGAGTATTCAGTGCTTGGGAGAACTCAATGCTCAAGAGGACTCTGCTCAGGAGGACCCTGTGCTCAGGGGACTGAGTGTTCAGGGGGACTTCCTGCTCCTCAGGAGGATCCCTTGCTAAGGAGAACGTGGTGCTCAGGGGATTCAGTGTTTAGGAGGACTCAGTGCTCAGGAAGACTCATTGTTCAGGAAGACTCTGTATTTAGGAGGACTTAGTGCTCAGGAGGACTCGGTGCTCAAGATGACTCAGTGCTCAGGAGGACTCTATGCTTAGGAGGACTTAGTGAGGACTCAGTGCTAAGGAGGACTCAGTACTCAAGAGGATCCCCCTGCTCAGGAGGACTTGGTGCTCAGGAGTACTTGGTGCTCAGGAGGACTCGGTGCTCAAGAGGACTTGGTGCTCAGGAGGACTCAGTGCTCAGAAGGACTCAGAGCTCAGGAGGACTTGGTGCTAAGGAAGACCCTGAGCTCAGGAGGACTTAGTGCTCAGGAGTACTCGGTGCTCAGGAGTATTTGGTGCTCAGGAGGACTCAGTGCTCAAGGAGACTCAGTGTTTGGTTTAATTCTGTTGTTGTCATCCTGAAATTGTTAATAATTTTAGGTGAGGGCCATGCATTTGCATTTTTTTCTGGGTCCAACAATGGTGTGGTCTGACGTGTGTCTTCTGCATTCACAGCTGAATGTAGGCCTGGTGGCTTTTTGGACTGGACTCAGAGTGACAAAGGCCTGACTCCCTGGCATGGTCTTATTCTTACCACAGATGCCCCTGCTCATATCACTCCTGGGCAGGGCACATTAGGTCCTTGAGTAGGAGACCCTCACTGGCGGTTTTCCTGGGTTCTGCTGTGCAAGCTGGAGGCATTTGGGAGGTTGCTGAGGCCCAGCCCAGGCTCTGGCTCAGGGAGACGCTGTACAAGAGCAGCTCCTCTCCAGACAGATAGCCCTGGGTGCTGCCAGGCCAGGCTCGCCTCATTGGCATGCCAGGGCCTCACTGGCTTGCTGCATGCCCTGTGCCCAGGGATCCAATTTCAATATCATTACTGAGAAGTCCAGCCTTTCCGTAAGCATGAGTTATTACTCAGGAATAAAAGCCCACGTGAAGAAAAATGACAAAATCTGCTGTCTGCCAAATGTGTCTGCTGGAGAGATAGAGGATGAAAAACAGCTACCAAGGCTGGACTTCATGTGCACTGGCTTTGAGAGCACATGAAACCGGCTCTGCAAACTATAAGGGGGCTCAGCTACCCAGTACATTTAGAACAAAATAGAAAAAAATCTGTGATTAATTTTAACAGCATTGCTCTCAGGGGCAGGGCTGAGTCTGTGGAGGAACTTATAGGTCCAGACAATCTTAGGTCTCCAGACTCCCAGCAGACGGTTTATGTGCTCATCCATCTGTCCTCCATATATACATCTATCCATCCATCCATCCACGACTATCCATTCACCATGCACCTATGCATTCATCCATCCATCCATCCATCCACCCATCCACCCACACATCTATCCATCTACCCACCCATCCATCCATCCATTATCTACCCATCCACTCATCCATCCATCCATCCATCCATCCGTCCATCCATCCATCCATTTTCATCAATCCATCCATCCATTCATCCACTCACCCATCCATTACCTACCCATCCACTCATCCATCCATCCATCCACCCACTCACCCACCCATCCATTCACCCACCCAACCACTCATTCATCCATCCATCTATCCACCCACCCATTCACCCACCAATCCACCCATTCACCTATCCATCCAACCATCCATCCATCCATCCATCCATCCATCCTCATCCATCCATCCACCCACTGACCCACCCCCATCTATTCACCCACCCCTCCACTCATCCATCCATCCATCCAACCATGCAACCTTTTACCCACTCAATCCCTCCTTCTATCCCTCCCTCTTCCTTTCCTTTCCTTTCCTTCCCTCACCACCCATCTATCCATGGGCCATTTCCTATGTGCACATTTCCAAATGCACAACCTGCAGCCTGTGCTGGGCACTTGGCACACAGATGGGACAGATCCCATGCTGGCTCCCAGGAGCTTGCCACATTGTTGGGGGGATTGAGAGTGATTTCCAACAGGGCAGGTCAGCCCTGGAGCTGCAGGAGCACAGAGGAGGTACCCACATGGTAGTGAGGTTTTCTTGGGATGGTGGTGCCTAAGCTGAATCCTGCTGGAATTGAAACTGAGCCTAGGAAATGGAAGAGGTGGAGGTTCAGGGCAGGGTGGTCTTGCCAACAGAGAAAAATGGAAAACCCCAGGATCAAAGGTACAGAGGCCTGCCCTGGGTAGCTGAGCACAGGGAGCCCTGAACAATCTCTGTTTCTTGAGCAGACAACAACTTGGAAAGAGGCAGAGGCCAAGCTGGCAGAGCATAGAGCCGTGGAGTAGAGCCGTGGAATAGAGCCCTGTGAGCCACCAGGGAGGGGTGTGGGGACTTCTTCCCATTGGGGTTTAAGCCTCTGAAGGGTTTTAAAAGAGTGGTCAGAGAGCAGTTTTAGAAGATCGCACCAGGGATCTGATAATGCAGGACCAGGGTTGGCAGATTTTTTTTTTTGTAAAGAAGCAGGGAATCAATATTTTTGGTTTTGTGACACATTTTGTGTGTTTTGTGAGTCTACTGCAACTACTCACCTCTACTGTTGTAGTAAAAGCAGCTGTAGATGGTTGAATGACTGGGTGTGGCTGGGTCCCAATAAAACTTTATTTAGGAAAACAAGCCATGGGCTGGATTTGGCTGATGGCCATTGTTTTCCTGGCCCTGTCACAGAATAAGGCAAAGTGCATTTGACTGTGCAGCCATCAGGGAATCCTCCCTGCAAGGAAAACACAGCAGAGTCCGCAGCTCCAGCATATACAGGACTCGTGTGCGAGGCTGTTTATGGAAACGTTTGTGGTGTCCCCAAGGGAGGCCCCTGAGAGTTCCTTGAGTGGGATAACGTAGGGGGTATTCTGTGGGCTGGTGGGAGGCCTCCTGGATGAACCTGCACACATCTTGGGGTGGCACTCAGGGTCCTGCTTGGCCTTGGCAAACCTCCTCCCAGAAGTCTTTCTGGCCCACAGGGAAAGGAGGTCATGGCCAGAGGGAATTCCACTGCTCAGGTCGGGCCAGTGAGGGCTCAGACCTTGCAGAGTTGCTCCTGGGCCCAAGGGTCCAAGGAGGAGGGGGCTTGAGTGGGTCCCTGACCCACGATGCCAACATCTGGTAATGCACAGGACAGGAAGTCAAGTCGGGAGATTGGCAGGCCTGAGTGCAGGGCCCAGGGGTCCATAGCAGGAGATCCCCACGGCTGGACTCCTGCTGATACCACACCATTCGCCACGTGACTTGGCAGCACCTCTGATCAAGGGCTGGGGTCTAATCCCACACCCCTTGACCTTGGCTGGCCTCATGTGTTGCCTTGGCTGGTGGAATGGGCTGGAAGTGACAGTGACACAGCAGCTCCAAGCCTCAGCCTCAAGAAGCCTTGTGTGCTGTTTGTCCTTGTCAGGACCCCTGCTGTCACCATGTGAGCCAGGCTGGGTTGGCCTGCTGGGTACAGGACAGCATGAGCAGAGCTGAGCCACCTGTCATCCTTGCAGAAGTCCCAGAGATGTGAGGAAGCTCAAGTGGAACCAGCAAAACCACTCTCTCAATTGGCCTCTGCTGGCAGACACACGAGTAGCTCAGTGAAGAACCTCCCGGCTGAGCCCAGCCTACACTGCTGAACCTCAGAATCTTCAAGTAAATGAATGGTTGATGTTTTAAGCTTTGTGATACAGTAATAGCTGACTGAGAGAGAATGGGAATTTTAAAGGCACTGCCTGAATTCTCAGGCCACCAATAATAATAGGAAGGAAGGAAGGAAGGAAGGAAAGGAAGGAAGGAAGGAAGGAGGGAAGGAAGGAAGGAAGAGAGGGAGGGAGGGAAGGAGGGAGGGAGGGGAGGAAGGAAGGAAAGAAGGGAATGGGAGAGGGAGGGAGAGGATGGAGCTGGGAGGAGCTGAAGGTGACAGGAGAAGGATCCCTGATGGGAGAGAAAGGAGAAAAGAGGGGAGTGGAGAAGTCCAGGAGGAGAGGAGGAGAAAACTCTTTATGAATGTTGGTTTTCCTTGACCTTAATTTCCTGAAGTCTGATTTCTGTTGATCTCATGTGCTCAGTTTAAACACACACACACACACAAACTCATACACAAACACACATAGCCCCCACAGAAACACACACACACACCCCACACACACTCACACACATACTCTAAATTTGCACTTTTTTGAGTCTGCTGCTAAGACTGCCCTGAGGACCTGAGGGCGGCGGAGGTCTCTACTTGCACTCCAGCACTTGGACCTAAAGCCTTCTGAAGTAAATGCTGCTAAAAGTCACGTCCTCGTGTGGGTAGTTAAGAGTCTGTGGTCCCTGAGGGCCAGGACAAGGACCTGGGGGTCTGCGTTTCCATCGTAGTCCAATCCACACAGGTGTCCGGCTTCAAGTAATGGGCCAAATCGTGCACGTGTGGAAAACGGGAATGACACTAATGAGAAGCACCCGACCTCACTGACTCTTGATAAGAATCACATGAGCCAATATGTGTAAATACTTTGAAAAGCACAAAGTTCTACTATGCCTGTAAGATGGGGGCTATTCAATAATGATAACAATAATGACTCCAATAACCTAAAAAATAATATCCGCTGCCCACTAAGAAGGCTTGCTGTTTTGAATCGGGTGTAGCTTTCATCTGTGCCCCCTTGGTTTGCTCTAGGTGGCCTGGACCAGGCTGCCCTGCCCTGCACCTGAGATACACCTGGGATGGTCTCCCTCAGCGCTCTTCTGGCTGGTCACTCCCCTGCCCAAACCTCTCCCATGGCTCCCCATTGCCCTTGGGCTACAGGCCAGAGCTGTTGCCGGACATGTGAGGTCTTGCACGTTCTGTCCCTCGCACACCAGCCCCGTAAGTTGTTTCTTGCTAGTCCTGCGTACCCACAGCCTACTGCAGGCCCCAAATGGGGTTGGGGGATTTCAAGCCTTCAGACCCTTGCTTCCGTTGAGCTCTTAGCCTGGAACGCCCATATCCCCAAAGCCCAGCAGACAAAACCCAACTTCTTCAGATCTTGGCCCTGGGGCACCTTCTCTTTGGGGTTTGTCCGTTCACCTGGCACCCAGATGGAGGTGACCTCGACCCCTCTCTGTGCCTCACCTTGCCTTGCACGAAGTCCACCAGAGCCCTCACTCTGTGGCCCTCATCCTTGCCTGCCTGACCCCACGCTGGACTGCGAGGCCTGTGTGAGGACAGTGGCTACCGACGGCAGAGCATGTCTGTGCACTGTCCCTGCCGAGAACCTTCTGTGGGTCACCAGCTCCGTCCTCACAGCAGCCCCACACAGCAGGCATCACTGCTGGCTCAGATGCACAGGGACCAAGGCTTGGGGGGCCCAGCGGCACGAGGGGGCCTGGGGTGGAGCACCTCCTGGTCAAGTGGGAGCCCTCGACACGCCCCCTGTGGGAGGCACTCAGGGGTCTTTGAACGGTGCCTGTGGAGCGAGTGAAGGGGAGGCAAGGAGAGGACTCTGTTCCAGGGCTTGGAGACCCCGGATGCTCTGAGCCAAGAACTCGCATCCTTAAACTTCAGCGTCGCTCTGGGAGGCTCAGGGTGGGCTCTGCAGCTGCCTGCGCGGCCGCCCCCTGACTGTAGCTCCCTCCATTTAAAACGGGGGCCACTTTATTGCCCAACTTCCTGGCAGCTGCTGCAGCTGCAGGACCGAAATTGCCTATTCATGCTGCTGTCCCAAACCCTGGCTGGGCCACGCTACCAGCAGCCGGGCCGCCTTGCAGGAGACAGCGTCACTGAGGTGTGGCTTCGTCCCAGCGAATCCTGAGTCTGTCTCCGTGGACTGAATTCAGAAGCCAGACTGTGGAGCCCTGGCCCCTGGCAAAACTTTCCATCTGCAAAGCAGAGTTGCTGGCAACCAAGGAGGTGGCTCACACTAGCGGCGCGGGGTCGGGGGCGATCCAGAAGATTCTCTCTGGTCAGGTGCTGAGCTGGTGTGAGTGCGTGGCTGCGTCCAGCCATGTGGTGTGTCCATCCCTGCCACAGCGGGCCTGCCTGCTGCAGACGGCGACGCCTTGGACGTGACAGTCGGTGAGGGTATTTGACATGTGGACGGGACCGCGTGTGCCCTGATCAATGTTATCCTTGCAATTCCTGTGATTTTAAGACTCTCAGCTGCGGGACGCTTACTGCCGATTTTGTTGGAGTGGAAAGTGAATTTTAGTTGGTTTGAGTCTTATATGTGATTTAGAGAAATTCCCCATTTTAGACAAATAGTTTAAGAAAATGACTAAGCATCACTTTATATAACAACCATTAAGATAATTTGACGCTCTGTTTTGATTCAGGGTACAATATTCTCTGAGAAAAGAGATATTCTCTGCTTTCTTAAGTATTTCCAAAAGACTGAGTTAAATCTCTTCCCCAGTAAAAATGAAAGGCCTGGTTTTCCATCTAAGTATTCAAATTTAGCTGAAGCAGGAACCAGAGTGTCCAATTATGCAGCAGCCTCTTCAAAGCAGGTTTTATGTAAGGAGAATGACTGACGTTTATCCAGTGTTTCGTTTCGACCAGGCGCTGCCAGTCTCGAAGACGGAGGCTGCTGTGACCCCACAGGAGGCAGGGAAGAAGCTAGCCCGTCACACACCTATTAAGCAGCACCCCTGTGCCCGAGCCAGCTGGCCTCCCTCAGAGCCTGGGTGTGTTGCCACCAGGCTGTGCTGCCCCTGTGAAGTTGGGGGAGGCCAGGAACCCTGGTGGGCTCTTGGAGGCGGTGGCAGGAAAGCAAAGGTGTGGAAGTGAGGAGGGCTCGCGGCAGGCCAGACTTCCCCTCCTCTTCTTGCAGTCTCAGGCCCCCTTTGCGCGCAGGGCCCTGACCCCCTTACTCACCTTCCAAAAGCTCCTTGCTACCTCCCGGAGGTCCGAGCGTGCAGGGACTGGCCCAGCCCACCTCTCCAGCAACGTGCCACCCACATGGGCAGGGGGCTCCGGGGACCAGGATCCTCAGGCCATTCTGCCCCTCCACCCGCTGGTCCTGCCTTCACGTCTGCCGTGGCCGGGGCTGTGTCCCGGGAGTGGCAGGCCTGGGGAGCCCCCACTGCTCCTGCACTCCCTGCAGAGAACATTGCCACCTCCCCTTCCTCCCGCCGTGTTCTTCACCCCGGCCGGGATTGCCTTACTCTATTCTAGTGATCCCCTAGGCTAGACCGGGGCCTCCTGGGGGGTGACTGCTTCCACCCTGTACCTCTGGTGCCCGGCCCAGGGTGGGGGCTTGCTGGGCGGCTGTAGAACTGGCCTGGGGTGATGTTTATTAGGCCCCTGGTGAGCCCCAGAGCCACGCACCCTGGTCCAGGCTCCCCCTGGAAGAGATGATTCTCTCCCCATGAGCTTGGCCTTGGAAGCCATGTTGAAGTCAGTGGACAGAGACGATGGGCCTGTTCTGGGCTCTCAGGACTGCTGTCTCCCCCTGCACCATGCCGTCCGTCACCACCTCGTTGTCGCTGTGTGCTCGGCTGGGAAGTTGGAGTCCTCCTCCTTGGTTCTTCTTTCTCAACATTCCCTTGGCTTTCCTGGGCCCATGCATTTCTACGTGTACCCTACAATCATCCTGCTCCCATCGACCTACAATCAAGGCAGCTGGGATTCTGCTGGGGATGGTGGGGAAGGGGCAGAGCAGTGTGGGGGCATCGCCAGGCCACTTCTTTGCTTTACAAAGTCTTCCTTCTAGGGTTCCGTCAATTGCTCATTCATCCACTCTGCCATCACTTTTCACTGTGGGGCTTCAGTGCCCTGCACTGCCGCTGCCCTCAAGGAGCCCAGCCCCGTGTGGGGGGTGGAGGCAGTGAGGGTGAGGGTGGGGTCAAGGCCCTGGCAGCGTCTCTACCTGGCTGAGTGGGGGCCAGAGCCGAGGAAGAGCTTCCCGGGGGTGTGGCCAGTAGGGGAACAGCGGGATGGGGTGGGCCATGCGGGTTCACTCAGCCAGGGCATCTTCAGGCCGTGGGACCTGGGCATGCAGGAGGAGTCTCGCCTTCTGCCTCACTTCTCTAAATCCATAAATGATGAAGACTCCTTGAAGATCAAACAGCCAACATTCCTCTAAATATTTACACAGGGCTTACATGACTAATACATCAAAACAGGAATTCAACAGATTACATTTCCCCAGATATTTACACATTGATTACAATCAAACTCTTCTAAACATTCCATTAAAATCACGGAAGTAATCTATCTATCTCCTTATTGCTCTAAACACTTCAAAAAGCAGAAGACACAGTTTTGGATTTC
The DNA here is from genome assembly GCA_963573385.1 of Cacajao melanocephalus. NCBI lineage: Eukaryota > Metazoa > Chordata > Mammalia > Primates > Pitheciidae > Cacajao > Cacajao melanocephalus. The sequence goes on from CAUYLG010007641.1 coordinate 43,955, forward strand.
AAGCCTAAGAATCCGGCTACACAGCAGTGTGTTACTATTCATTTCATTGCCGTATCTGTTCTTCGGTCCCTCCTTCCCCTTCTCCTGCCCGCCTCCCCCTCTGCCTCCCTGTCCTCCTGTCTCCTGGAGCCACCACTCCAGTGTTACATTCCGCTGGCACAGTAGCACCTGCCTTCACTGACACCTCCTCTGGCCCTGCAGGGTGTCTGTGGAGTCAGGGGAACATGACATGGGCCTGGAGTGTCCCCGAACCTGCAGCCCTGCCCAGCAAAGCTTCCTGTCATTGTGCAAGCTCACGGTGTAGGCAGATAGACTCTTGGGGCTCCTGTCTTCCTCTGCCTTGCACCCTGGTGTTTGTGTCTGTCTGGGTCAGTGTGGGCTGCTGTAAGAAACCGCAGACGAGGGGCTTACATAATAGATCTTCATTTCTCACTGTTCTGGGGGCTGGGAAGTCCAAGAGCAAGGGGCTGGCAGATCTGGTGTCTGGTGAGGGCTCCCTTCCTGGTTTGCAGATGGCACCTTCTGGCTGTGTCTTCACGTGGTGGAGAGAGGCCACCTCCCTGGAGTCTCGTCTCATAAGGGGCCACTGTGGGGTCCCACCCTCAGGACCTCGTCTGACCCTAATCACCTCCAAAGGCCTCACCTCTCAATACATGTGATATGGTTTGGCTGTGTTCCCACCCAAATCCCACCTTCAAATGCAGTTCCCATCATCCCCATGTGTGATGGGGGGACCCTGTGGGAGGTAATTGAATTTTGGGGTGGTTACCTCCATGCTGCTGTTCTGGTGACAGGGAGTGAGTTCTCAGGAGATCTGATGGTTTTATAAGGGACTTTCCCCACCTTTGCCCAGCACATCTCCTTTCTGCTGCCATGTGACGAAGGACGCGTTTGCTACCCCTTCTGCCATGATTGTAAGTTTCCTGAGGCCTCCTCCGCCATGCGGAAGTAGGAGTCAATTCTACCTCTTAACTGTTACTATTGTTTTATAAATTACCTGGTCTCAGGTATGTCATTATTGGCAGCGTGAGAATGAACTAATATAGCATCCCACAGGAGATAGGGTTTTGATGTATGGATCTGGGGGGATGCAAACCTTCAGGCCACAGCAGTGCTTTGTGGTTTTCCTCCCTGGGGTTGCCCGGCCCCGGCTGTAGTACGTGGACTGGTCATCAGCACTGGCAGGTGTCCTGTCTTGGAAGCTGAAGGACGGAGCCTGTGAGCACGCTCTGCCTTTGCAGGCTCGGGTGGGCCGCGGTGGAGGCACCGTGGTCTCTGGGATGTGGGGGCGGGATGTGAGGGTAGGCTCTGGAGCAGGCCCTGCCTTCCTGCTCTTACTGTCTCAGTCTCCCGAAAACACTCTTCTCTTAGATTGAAAAGCAAAGGTATATCCATCCTGTATAAGCAGATAGAAGCTTCAACAAATGAACTGCACATGCATATTCGACATATTCGAGTTCCCCTGCTTATTAAAATGGAACTTGTTGTGTGAGACCCTTGGCCGTCACTATCTCTTAGGCTAAATACACAATGGAATGAAGAGAGCCCTGGATGCAGCAGCTTGAAGACGCTGGATGATTGCTCCTCCCATGTCACGTCCTGAACTGATTGTTCTCAGTGGTCTTGGCCACACAGGGACCCGAGTCTCCCCATGTTGCTCCCACACTGAGACCACCACCACCTGGCAGGTGTGGGTCAGCCTGCGGGGAGTGGGGAGGAGTGAGAAGGCAGCAAGGCCGCTATCTGCAGCCCCATCCAAGCCTGGACGTGGCAAGGGCCGGAGCAGGCTCCTGGAGTGCCTGCATGGCCGGGCCTGGAGTGGGGTGGCAGGACAGCCCTGGTCTGATTCCCTCCCCGGGGAGGAAGTCTGCAGCCCGCACCGTGAGCTGTGGCACGCTGTGTGTTAACTGCCCTGCGAGGAGCCTGTGGACCCAGAGCCCGTCTGAAACACAACCGATTTAATTAATCAGTGTTATAATTATCATCGTTTTTGTGCTGAGATTATTACAACTTGGCGGGAGGGAGAGCCTTCAGGCAGGATGCTGTGTTCTTCTGGAACAGCCCCCGGTGTCTGGGAAAGCATCCTTGCTTTCTGGCAAAACAGGACGTTCTAGGGCTTTCTGGATATTTCCTCCCTAGGATGTGGACTCAGAGGCCTCCAAGGATCCCTGGCATCTTCCATTGCAGAGGAGACTCCAGGCACAGAAAAAAGTGAACCATGGCTCGTCGTAGAGATAGGATTGGAGAAACATTGTCTTTCTCTAAATAGCAGTCATTTTGACGATTTCTCCAATTGCACACATAACGCTGCTGCCACTCTTTTCCCTACTGCTGGGGCCTCTCACGTGGATGTGGGCAAGGCCGTGGACTCAGAGTCTGTGGCACCAAAGGGCTGTGAGGAGGTGGAGGCTGGAGGTGGCAGCTGCCCCGATGTGCAAGGACCAGGTCCGGCCAGCTCCCCTGTCTGCACAGCTTCCTTCATCTTGACCCCATCCTGACCCTGTGTCCCTGATCACAGTCCCTGTCCTATTCTTATGGTTCCAGGACACCCTGATTGAGCCCATGTTGACCTCTGTGGACCCAGCCATGCCCGGAGCCACAGAGCAGAGACCTGTGTCTTCCAGGGCCTTGCTAAGAGCAAGCTGCTGGGACAAAAAGTATTTCCTGCCTCCCTTTCTCCCTCCCTCCCTCCTTTCCTTTCTCTCTCCCTCCCTCCTTCCTCCCTCTCTTCCTCCTTCCCTCCCTTTATCCCTCCCTTCATCCCTACCTCCCTTCCTCCCTCCCTCCGTTCCTTTCTTCCCTCCCTCCCTCCCCTCTTTCCTTCTCCCTCCCTCTCTCCTTACCTTCCTCCCTTTCTCCCTCCCTCCTTCCCTCCCTCCCTCCCTTCCTTCCTTCCCTCCTTCC